>VUYV01000241.1:0-17197 GCA_008711295.1 Anarhynchus alexandrinus
AAAAAAAAAAAAAGAAAGAGAAGAACAAGAAAGGGTGAGAGTAATGTTACTTGTAGATAGTTTTCTTCAATAATTAATTATTTTCTGTAGTTTCTGCAGATGTGTTGGTTATTTGACCAGTATGGTGTGTCTGTTGCCATAATAAACTAATTGAGCATTTGGATGGCAATGGCCCACGGCTCTGTGTAGTATGGCAAGTTTCACCACCTGGTCTGCCTGCAGTTTTCACGATGTTCACAGGGGAATTTTGAGGCTGCTCAAACTCCTTTCATCTGTGACCCTCTTTATAGATTTTCAGCATGTGTGATACTTGCCCCAGGGGAGACAGTTCACTTCAAAAACTTGTCCTGTAGGTAAAAGCAATAGGCCATCCATTACCCTCTTCCTTCCACTCTCAGGTTAATGACTACATTAAATATTAAACGGGGTTCCATCTCCAGAGTGCCTGTATAAGTGATTTTACATTATCTCATTCATCCCTTCTCTGATTTCTCATAAAGTGTGTTGCCTCTTTCTAGCATAACTCAGTGAAAACCATGATTGATTTGACAACCACTAACACAATGTTTAATATTAACCTTCCTCATCAGTGAGTGAAGATGGTAAAAACGGAAGGAAGAAAACAGCGATATGATGCAATGTTGATTTCCCTTATTTAAAACTGTATTTCATGTACAGCTTCTGCAAGCTATTACCTAGTGGACATGGGCTGCAGGCTTGCTGGAGGGATGACTGAGAAATAAATGGAACCTTTTGTACCAATTGGGATTAAATTCATAAACAAAGGATCAAGGTTAGAAAGTGACATAGTCCCTACTATCACCTATGCTGTTGCTTTAAATCACCAATGCATTTATTTGTTATTGCATGTTTTGCTGTGTACTACACATCACATTTGAACCGAGCCAATTCTGGGCTGTGATGTCCGCAGACTGCGCTCTGTTGCATTTGTCAAGGTGAACTATAAAACGAGGTTGTAGCAAAGAAAGTCAAGTCCTCTAAGACATATGGTTATCCTGAAAATACACTGTACAGCTTAATAAAGCATAACACCAAGAAAGGTATAAAATTAAGTGAGGAGAAGAAGCAGTTACACAGTGGCAGAAAATATATAGCTTTATGCAGTACAGAAATGTATGTGATGGTGCAAGGCACAAAGAAGAATGAAAAATAATCCTGAGGATTTGTGTTATATCCCTCACGTCCTGCAAATGGAAGCCCAGTTGGAGAGAGCAAGAAAGACATGCAAATGTAGGCAGAAAGAAGATTACAATGTAATAAATATACATAGCAGTATTTATACCTTTATGAATATGATTTTGAGTGAGCATTGAAGTCTTTGGTTTAGGACTGGCTAAATGATCTTTCGTTTATTATTTAAACAAAACAAAACAAAACAAAGAAATAAAATAAACAGACACATTGCTAACTTGAAGAGACATGAAAAGTCTGAAAAAAGAAAATACAGACCTTGATTTTGAGGTTTGTCTAGGCTGTTCTGTAAGGTATTTTGATGTCATAGGGCAGTATATTAGTTTGGATCATGCTCTTTCCCCTCATTTACAGTGGTGAGCAGTCTCACTCCAGGCTGAAGCCAGTTTTAGGACAGTGAAGACAGAAAGTAACAATCACACTCTGAAGTCTTCTGAAGGCTCCTGCTTTGTCCACTTGGCACATCCCTTGTACCTTACCATTGCTACAACTTTGTCTCTGCTTATATGACATGAAAAGTGGTGTGGGATGTTTATTCTAACTAGGGTTTCCTTGTTCAAGTACTGATTACTAGCTGGTTTGGACCAGCATGTAAATGAGAACAGTCTCAACATGCTGAATCTTTTGTGCTGCTAAATCTAGGGTTTAAGCAAATACCGGGAAAAGCTGCAATATAATATATCCAAATCCCAGAGGAAGAGCCTTACAAACTCCCACCACAGAAACGAGCATTCATTTTGAACTAGGTTGGGAATTACTACATAACTAGTGGTACTATAGAGGTATTATTATGTATGGGCATCCTGGTTTAGATATTAACGATTTTTTAATTTTGGCATCCAACCTGTGAAGAAGAGATCTCAAGTTCTGCTCTAAAATGTATCCTCTAAATCCTTCAAAAGGATTCATTGAACATAACAAAAAAAAGTGCAAGCCTACTATTAGTAGTTGTAAGGACACTATGGAAGACTTCCACTTCCACTAGGAATATTTTACAGAGGTAGCCAATCTGAAAATGAGGACTTCAGTGGGGTTATTCTTGATTTGTCACAGTGTTAGGAAAAGGCAAATCATTAGGGCTGCTTTAAACTAACTACTACTTAAGAGCTAAGAGTTGGAGCAAATGCTCTGCTTACCAGAAGCCAGTTGCAACCATATAATCAGCTGTATAGCTGTTAAATCTTTGACAATTTTTCATCCTGGTCTGTGACAGAAACCAGAGACTTCTGCTCTTCTTTCTGTGAGTCGAAGTTAATGCATCTTTTTGCTGTCTCCATCTTCTGTTCTTGTTCAAACAGGTGCAGTGAGCACAACTCTAATGCACATACCCAGCTTGCACAGTTGCAACCCCGCTGAATGACTGGAGGTTGAGAAAGACCCTGACCTAAGACACAAATGAAAAAACTTCAGTCAGATAGCTTTGAGGGATCCAGTGTCAAACAAGCTCCTTTGATTTCAACGCTCCACTCTGCTGCTGCCCACCAATTCCCAGTGTTGCCCTCAGCAGCAGGTTATCTCAGAGCTGGCCGAATCCGCAATCTTTGTATGGCTCCCGGCACGCTCTGCTGGAGGCTGAACCCCGGTGGTCCGGAATGAAGTGCACTGATGGGACTGCTGAACACAAAAGCCTCTGTGATGGAGCTTCACTGCTTTAAACCTAATAAAACAATCACCACAGAGGAAACTTCATTTTCAGCTTCCTTCTAGCTTTCACCATTTAATCAGAGTTAAGTCTGAATGTGTCACATACAGGTTTTATTTGTAATCTAGTATCTAATCTCTGTGAACTTAATGTGATCATGTTTTTGTTTGGTCTTTTTTTTTTTTTTCCTACTCCTTATTCCTTTCATTTCACCTCTGGTTTGGTCTACCCACTGTTACATCTCTAGTCAATCATCCTTACCAAACTAGCTTGCTAAATTATCCTCTGAATGTCAGAAGAAAACAATCTGAAATGATGATTTAAAGGAATGATGCTTACTTGGGTCAAGCAAAACACATAAAACCCAGTGAGGTATTTTCGTACATTCTTTAGCTCCAGTTGAATTACATTCCTCTTTGTCAGCCCTTTTGTCATTACTGTCACCCTTCACCGACAAATCACTGGCAATTAACACCGAGGTAAAATGGTGAGATAAGACTTACCCATGTCATTGTCATTATTCTGCTGTTGATACATTGGAAATCAGAAGCAAGTGACCAAATGGGCTAGAAGATTAGAAGTTAATGGCCAATAAATAAATAAATAAAGGATAATAAAATACCAGATTATTTGGTAACACCTTGTAAATAGGGCTGTTTGTTCTATAGAAGCACCAAACAGATTTTGCATGGTATTTATCTTCATTTGTTGTTAACTGGAACAGGCGGTGAAAATCGCAAAGGACACACACTGTCTATATAAATTTTAAAAGCCATTTTTCCCCTTAAAATCTAAACATCAGTTAAAAAGACTAAATCGGAACAAATTTAATTGGTATTTACACACACCAACATTAGCAATTAGTAAAGCATCAGCAGGGGGAGAACAATTACTGCACCCAGTCTAATCGGTCTTTTTTGGATGAATTTAAAAAAAAGTCAAATTTAACTAGCTGTTTGCAGAAGGAATTTTTCTTTATTTTCATAAACGTGTTTATTTGAATGAAATTAATCCCCATTGGCAATAGGGCAGGATTAAAATTGTTTTCCTCTTATTAGTTTATGTATATTGTTAGGGAATATCAGATATTGTAAACATTAACAACTTGCCTGCTTGGTTTAATGATCATCCAAGTATGATAAAGGATGACATAGTAATAGTATTTTTATTCATGTAAAATAGCAATTGTCCACTGATTTTCTCGGTATGGATTTCCACCTAGTTACTCAGAGACATTAGGAGAAAGAGTTGATTTCTCTCCTCCCTCCTTTCCCTTTAAGACATTATTAGCAAAAGAGTAAAGAATATTTGAACGTGGAAGACTCCTTTGATCCTTACTGCTCAAAGTCAGTACAAGATACAGAGTGCATCTTGCAAACACGCAAATCTTTCCTAGTTGAAGGGGTGAAAAGTAGGAAACTATGAACTAATTTTATTGCCCCTACATCTCAACTGCTTAGACCAGGCAGTTGTTGTGTATTTGTCCTTCAAAGTCTGTGACTGATGAAAGATGCTGGACATATTTTGTAAGAATTTGACAAGCTTTGAGTTTACAACTCTGGGTGCTATAGTGATGGATGGCAGATTTGCTGCTGTAAGACTCAATGCCACACAATATGATTTGGGCTTCATTCTGAGAAGTCTTTATGGAAACAGCTGACAGTGACTATTAGAGACAGAGTTTGGAACAGAAAGTGTATCTTTGCTTAATTTGTTTCCTTGCATATTTTATTTGATTTTAATTAGGACATTTATTTCAGGGTTAGGTGTTTTTTTTTTTTTTTTAATGTGATAATTTTAAATAAGTAAAACTAAAATGTGCACAGAAATAAAGAAACACTTTTTCATACCAAAATATTATGTTATCCTCACAGAAAAAAGTTTATTCATAGGAGTGATCTAAATGTAGACTTCATAGGCAGGCAGGGCTCTAAGACATCCCTAAAATTAATGTTATGGCCTGGAACAGGTGGCTTCGTCCTAATGCGCATGAATGATAACAGGTCAAAAGTGGCTGTGTTCAGCCTGAAGGGAATAGAAAGGACTATGGAGAGAGAAGTTGAAAGAATGATAAAAACATATGAGTATTTCTTTGCTGAAAATATCAAAAGAAAAGGCCAAGTTAAATTGATAGATTATACATAAACAGAGTAAATAGCAAGGTATCAGGGGGAAAAAAAAAAAACAACAAAAAACCCCAACAAAAACGAACAAACAAAACAAGCCCAGAAGAATAGATGTGTTGTGATGGAGAAAAACAGGGAGAATGAGCATCTTGCAGAACTGTGCCAGGACCTGAAATGTAATAAATGGCATGATATTCAGAGATGGTGAAATGTGAGTATTTAGCATCTCTGAAAACCAAGTCAAAGACTTCTGCTCATGGGAGCTTTCTATTGTGTGTTTCTATTCTATAACAAAGCCAGCCAGAGAAACTGAAGGGAAGTGAAATACATGAAAAGAGGTTTTCCAACATCAACACATCCAACATATGATTGATTCAAAATAGAGCAAAGTACAACAATGAAAGGGATGAAATGAGGGTCACTGTGTAAAAGAAATATAAATAAGTAGCTAGGAAGAACTATTGCTGCTGAAACCACGGCATGGTTCAAGTAAAGAAAAGATGAAGAGATGCTTTGAGCCTCACAGAATGCATTTTTCTTCCAGAAACTTTTTTCTCCTCTGTGGTCCTACCAGGAAGAACAGAATCCTTCTGTTTGGAAAGCAGCTAGAACAACTCTGTTTTATTTTGACTTTTCATTCCTTTTAATAAACCCCAGACCTTTCAGTGTGGTCATTCACAATTTGCCTCTTTCTTCTAAACATTTCTTTTCCGTTCTGTTCAGCACCTCAAGCAGCCGTGTCACTTGGGTGAGATCTGACTGCTGCCAGAATTGATTCATGGAGGCTGGGAAACAAGGTGATGGTATCAGGGTATTTTCAAGGAGAACTACAAACAGAGATGAGGGACTTCCGAAGATTGATTATTAATACAATCAGTATCTCTGAGTTGATGCAGGACTTAACAGTTCATTAACACAAAGTGCATGACAATGAGGAGAAAATTGGTTAATTGCCCATTTTTAGTGACCCTCTATTCAAAAAGGCTGGTTTTTAGCATCAGCACGAGCCAGGGCTCACAGTTCACCTTCCTTTTGCCTGAGTTGTTGATTTGAGGTCTCACTTGGGGTGGTGTTAAAAGGAAAAGCAAAACATCCATTGTAGTTTAGGCAGTGTTTCTCTTGGCTCCAAGCACAAATTTGCAAATAAGCTGTGCTTTTTGTTTATAAATCTCTCTTCTGCCGGTAGCCAGTAGGGAATGGTAGTGAGAATGACTTTATGCGATTGGGAGCAGGAAGAATACTAAACCCACATAAAAGAAGGCAAATACAAACATAACCAATTTTACTGTAGAAATTAATGATTTGACACTAATCATTATGTAAAACTTTACTGTATGTTTCTTACTATTGTGGTTGACCTTGGCTGGACACCAGGTGCCCACAGAGCCGCTCTATCACTCACCCTCCTCAACTGGGCAGGGGAAGAAAAAATATTACAAAGGACTTGTGGGTCAAGAGCAGGACAGGGAGATCATTCAGCAATTACTGCCATGGGCAAAACAGACTCAATATAGGGAAATCAATTTAATTTATTGCCAATCAAAAATCAGAGTAGGGTAATAAGAAAGAAAAACCAAATCTTAAAAAACCTTCCGCCCACTCCTCCCTTCTTCCTGGGCTCAACTTCACTCCTGAATTTGTTACCTCCTCCCCCTGAGTCGTGCAGGGGGATGGGGAATGGGGGTTGCTGTCTGTTCACCAAAAATTGTCTCTGCTGCTCATCCTCAGGAGGAGGACTCATACTCTTCCCCAGCTCCAGCATGGGGTCCCTCCCATGGGAGACAGTTCTCCATGAATTCCTCCAATGTGAGTCCTTCCCATGGGCTGCAGTTCTTCATTAACCCATGCTCCAGCATGGGTCCTTTCCAGGCGGTGCTGTCCTTCAGGAACAGACTGCTCTAGTGTGGGTCTCCTACAGGGTCACAAGTCCTGTGAGAAAAACCTGCTCCAGCATGGGTTCCCTCTCAACGTGTCACAGCCTCCTTTGGGTGCATCCACGTGCTGTGGTGTGGGGTCCTCCATGGGCTGCAGGTGGATATCTGCTCCACCGTGGACCTCCATGGTTTGCAGGGGGACAGCCTGCCTCACCCTGGTCTTCACCATGGGCTGCAGGGGAATGTCTGTTCTGGTGCCTGGAGCACCTCCTCCCCCTCCTTCTTCACTGACTTCAGTGTCTGTAGAGTTGTTTCGCTCACATATTCTCACTCCTCCATTCTGGCTGCTGTTGTACAGCAGGTTTTTCCCCTTCTTAAATATGTTATCCCAGAGGTGCTACCACCATCACTGATTGGCTCAGTCTTGGCCAGAGGTGGGTCCGTCTTGGGGCTGGCTGGCATTGGCTCTGTTGGACATAGGGGAAGCTTCTGGCATCTTTTCACAGAAACCACCCCTGTAGCCCTCCCACTACCAAAACCTTGCTACGCAAACCAATAGAGCTATGTAAAAAAATTTACTGTTCCATCATTCTCACAGTAACTTACATGTTTTTCTCTCACACATACAAAAAAAATATTCCAGATCTGAAGTTTCAGATACATGGGTTAGACTTGTGACTGACGGAACAACCAGAGTAGCAGGGAGAAGTGTTACTTCTCAAGGAGCGGGTCAGCAAGGAAGATGCAACTAACATTACTAATGGATCATGTAGCTTTTTGCAGTACAGGTATTAAAGCAACTGTATCTAAAAAACAAAACAAAACAAAACAAAACAAAACAAAAACCCGAACAGAAAGGTTTTAGCCTCTTGACTGATTCAGAGAAGAGTACATGACAGTGTACGGGGACTTGACCAAAGTTTATAACTGTAACTGAGTAGGTTAAGCAAGAATGTGAAATGGGCAAGAGGAAGAGGTAAAATAGTTGAGTTTAGTGTGTTATGTAAGAATCTTTTGGTTTATTCTCTGGTTTGCTTTATTTTCTAGTTTTCTTCTTTGACTTTCTTCTTCATTTCAGTAATGTTATCTGCAAAACAGATTATTTTACTAACCCTAAAACTGGAGTGACTTGCTCTTGATTAATGTGGATTGTAAAATACACAAAAGTAGGTAGAACAGTCAGTAAAGCAATAGATTTTGATTGAAATTCTGCATGTTTCACAGAATTCTGTAGCCAAGGCTACTGCTTGGTTTATAAGTGCTGTTTCCTAACATTGAGAGTTTTGTCATATCCTTTATTACGATACATTATCATGTATTCTTTTGCAGTAGTAGTTGCTCAGTAGTTGGTGGATCTGAAAGTAGCTACTGTGAAACGCAACCTTGCTTCTTTTTCCAAACAGCTTAGTACAGTCATCTCTTTATCATGAAGGGGTAGGAGAGGAGAAATTTGCAGCTTGTGTTTGCCCCATCCCATGCATCCATTTTTGGAGACCAAGCATCCTCTTTTTTACCACTCCCTGACCCCAGAATTTCCTGAATTATTTCAGAACAGATCCCAGGCGGCCCTGCCTAATAAGTCAAATTAAACATGCCAACGTTTGTACCAATACAGACAGAAAGGAAATCTTTATGATGAACAGTTAAGCCAAATAGCTTCTTTTGTTCTTGAGAAAAAAATCCATTTCTCAGCAAGTCTGTAGTCTCTCCCTATCCCTTCTCATCTGTATTTTTTTGGAATAGCAGGCATAGCCCAAGACTGGGAGAGAAGCCCGATTTTTTCGAGTTTCACAGTGGGGACCATGATGAGCTGGTTTGAAGGGAAAGTGACAGCGAATAAGGTTTGCTTCACAGCATGAACAGTTCATTTTTAAGTCTGGGAGAAGCCATTAGGATTCTCAAAAAAATAACTTCTTCTATTTTCTTTAAGAAATTGTTTTCCCTTTCCACAGATTCCACCTTTGGTACCATTTGTGAATTAATATCAAAGCCAAACAATCAATTGAAAGAATTGATGTATTAGAGGAACAATGTAAAGCTTGCTCTTCCCTCCAATTATTATATTCACTATGAAGAAGCTGCACTACCTCATTTAAATCTTTCCTGAAGTGGGTCACACAGGGAAGCTGATTGATAAGGTGTTGGAGAGTTGAACTTTACGGCTGAGCACCAGACCTCTATCAACTGTGGGAAGGAAGGTGTGCCACAAATAGAGCTGTCACTGCCGCAATCCTGCTATTAAATCTTCAAAACAGGCAAATTTACAGTCTGGAAGAAGGGGCATGGGTTGATCCAGTCATAGAGATTGAATATGGAAGAAGAATAATTTGAAACTGCAGTGACTGGTTCGCAGGAAACTTGAACTCTAGTGAACAAACCTATCTGAGCTCAGTTGGGGAAAAGTGTGTACTTGTGCTGCCTTTCATCAGTTCAGTGACAAGCTGAAAAGCATGCGAAATCTTTTAGTACAGAAGAATTAAATTCAGGGTTTTTTTGTTGAGTACATGAAACCATGAGAACAAAAAGAACAGATGTAAGCTTCTTCTTTTGTGCCAAAAAAAGAAAAAAGTAAAAAGGAGGAAAAAAAAAAAAGAAAGCAAAAAAACTGCACAGAGAAGAAAGGCACATGCACATGCAAAGTAGTAAAGATGACTGCCTTCATTCGCATCTCATGGCCTCATATACTGGCAAGTGGAGCAGGAACCTTCTGACACTTTGTCAAGGAAAACTGGAGGAGGTTGAGGGGCTGTTAAACGATGACCTACTTTGAAGAAACCACTTAAATCTGCTGTACACCAGAAGGATGAGGCAATTGTACAGGTATGACTAAGAGATATTGTGATTATCAACAGACATCATCAGTCCAGAATGAGTTTGAAGACATTATTTTTTTGCAGCAAGGCTATAGAATGGATCTCCACTGCCAATGCAATTCAATTGAGCCAGAATACATATAAAAGCCTACATCTAATCAAGGAAAAATTAGGTGACTCTATAAATTCTGTTAATAAGCAGCATCTAAGAGAATACAATAAGCAAGCTAACACTTTAATAATAACACTTTGCAATACAACCTATCTTGTGCATTTTACCTTTCTCAGCACCGTTGGCTCTACCATAAATTTAGGAAAGTTAGCTACACTGTAGTACAAATCATTGTAAAACCTCACTGAATCATGTGCATCATTTCAATTGTGCTATCTATTTTTGTGTCTACTAAGTGATATAATATTGGTCATGCCTGAAATGCTGAAGTCATCCTGTACCCTGGCTCAGAAGACAACTGAAACTGTGTCTTTTTTGAGCGGAGTATCCATGTCCATACCTCACAGATTTTACCAATTACCTCCAGTAGAGTCCTTGTGTAACTCCTATGATCAGTCATACTCTCTTTTGTGCATCTTTTCTCAGTTAAAATGCATTGACTGATGTCCTTAAGAAACTGAATATAGCTTACATTTCCATTTTTTATATGCCATTCTTGCCAGTTGCTTCTGATTCTAAGCTATAGTTAGATCCTATTGCAAGATCAAATATAAGATCAAAATGATGTGCTTGACCCCTAAGTAGTTATAAAAGAAATTGGAGAGACATGGATTTGACTGATGGGCCACTTAGTGGATAACAAATTGGCTGGATGGCCGCACTCAAATAGTTGCGGTCAATAGTTTGATGTTCAAGAGACAACCAGTGATGAGTAGTGTTCTTCAGGGGTCGGTACTGAGATCGGGGTTGTTTAACATCTTTGTTGGTGGCATGAACGGTGGGATTGAGTGCACCCTCAGTAAGCTTCCCAGCAACACCAAGCTGTGTGGTGCGGTTGACACACTGGAGGGAAGGGAGGCCATCCAGACGGACCGGGACAGGCTTGAGAGGTGGGCCCAAGAAAACCTCACGAAATTCAGCAAGGCCAAGTTCAAGGTCCTGCACATGGGTCAGGGCAATCCCAAGCACAAATACAGGCTCGGTGGAGAATGGATTGAGGGGAGCCCTGAGGAGAAGGACTTGGGGGTGTTAGCTGATGAGAAGCCCAACGTGACCCAACAATGTGCGCTCACAGCCCACAGAGCCAACCGCATCCTGGACTGCAGCAAAAGAAGCATGGCCAGCTGGTGGAGGAAGGTGATTCTGCCCCTCTACTCTGCTCTCGTGAGACCCCACCTGGAATACTGCATCCTGCTCTGGGTCCCCCAGCACACAAACAACATGGACCTGTTGGAGCAAGTCCAGAGGAGGGTCATGAAGATGCTCAGAGGGCTGGAGCACCATTCCTATGAAGACAGTCTGAGAGAGTTGGGGTTGTTCAGCCTGGNAATGGAGCTTTGAGCAGCCTGGTGTAGTGGAAGGTGTCCCTGGCTATGGCAGGGGCTTTGGAACTAGATGATCTTTAAGGTCCCTTCCAACTGTAACCATTTTATGATTCTATGATTGAGTTGGTGTTTGGTGGATGACAAAGAAGAGAATAGGTAAAGATGGAGATATAATTTATGGTTAGAACACTGTGGGAAATTGTTAAAAAATCGCTTCCCCATGGATTGAAACCTAAACTTTACCAGGTGAAAAATAGAAAATGAAAAAATAACTGTGCTTCATATCAGAGTAGCAATTTGTTCAAAATGGTTGTGCAGGCTGAATAAGAGGAGAACACAAATCTTTATTGTAGCTGATTCAAAACAGGGGCTTGAACTTCATTATCTCACAGGCCAGGTAAATATCCTATCATCTGTTGACCTTTCTGGTTGCTAATGTCATTCTTGTCTCTAATTTTTATTAGCTACTCTATCTTTGCTAAAATTGATATGATCATTCCTGCAAAAGGTCTCAGTTTTAATGAACCAGTGTTTTCTTAAGAAAAAAATATTTTTTTTCACTGGAAATTCCTGAACAATCCTATTTATTAGGAGGGATATACTACTGGTGCAATTCTTTAGCTACATTTACACTCAGAAAACAAATCAAATGAGCCAGAGATTGTTCTCTGGACCCGAGGCTGCCTGCCATGACAGAGTTTGCATTCACACAGCTAAAGTCCTATCGCTTCCCACCGTGGACAGGTTTGTTAGCAATGTTTCCCAGTCTGATCAACTCCAGAAATACCCTGGGCATTGCTAAGGAGAGTACTGATTGACTCAGGACAAAACTGCACTAAACATTTAACAGTATGGAAAACTTTAGGGTGGAACTCTTACCTGTGTTTTCAATGCACTAACATAGATGTAGCCTGTGGATACAGACTGGGCCTTGTTCTGTGCTTAGTGCTGCCAGTGTTAGTTACTGGATTGTATTTTTAAATCAATGTGTGGGTGAGCAGGTGTGTGTCAAATTAGAAATTCACAGACTCATTGAATCTCCTTGCTAAACTTGATTTTTAGGGTTTTTTTTTTTTTTGGTTGAAAAACTCTATCAAGATCACTGTAGGTCAAGACAAGTATTCACTGTTCCTATCTGCCTAACCTGTAGACTGATGCAGTTTGAAATTTGGGCAAAAATTTCAGTGCTGATGGCTTAAATTTTAGGAAAAACAGTGAAGTATTGACAAGAACAAGACAAAAATACATCACAGTGTTGTAGTTTGACTAATGAGTAAGAGAAACATATCTGAATTTCTACAGCATTTTGTGTATGCCACTGGCACAAACAGTGAGAACTGTAGGTCACATTTCTGATATACTAGAGGATGTTTATGTAGTAAAACTAATCTCTCTGAATTAAAGCTGCTCCACGGGGAGGTGCCAGTTAAACGGGTAAGAGGGTGATTCGTATACAGATTGTCATATGATTAGGAAGCAAGCCGAAGGAAAGATGTCCACTTGGTTACATTGAAAAGAGAACTCACATCTGGATAGATTACCACTGTTCTTCAATGTTATCTTACATAATATTTCTATTAAAGGCTTTGGCATGCAAGTAGGTGTGTACTAATGAAATTTGATAATGACACATGGGTAGGTGGCTGGCATTTATTCTTTTAATACTGAAGCTAGAATTTATGATTTACATTTTATCCCCCTGGGGTACATGGGGGAGTATATGTGGGCCCTAGAGAAGGGTTTTCTTCTTCTTTTTCTTTTTTTTTTCCCCCTCTTTTTGTACAATTAAATTGGGAGACAGAACAATTGAGCGAGGCCTTTGCTCTTGCGAACCAATGTTACCTAAAGAATATATTCTAATCATAATGCAACTTAATTTATAGTGCTAATTCAGCTTTTCTGAGGGCTCATTATTTAAAGTAACATAAAGCCTTTTTTTTTTTTGTTAGATTTTTATTGTGATGGTATATTTAACTAATGGTGCGTTATGAGGGAACTCTCATTGGAGGCAGAAATGAGCATTACTTGAATACCAAATTAATTCATCATCCCCTGTGCTAATAAAAAAACCTAGCAAATGAATTTATAATGGGACCACTTAATGTGCAACTTTTCCCTCCTTAATTGTCTTTAGAGGTGAGAGAAGTGTTGCAAATCAAGGTAATATTGGAAACAGTCTGATGTTAGTGCAGGACAGAAGGACTTCAAGGGTATGTCATGTCTGTGTATATCTTGCATCCGATCTGTATATATATGTATAGGCACATATTTATAAACCTTTAAACCTTTAAACCTATAAACCTTTATAAACATGTGTGCCATATCATGAAGATCTACAGGAATATATATACACAAATACCTAAACACAAACATGCATATGGCTATGCACCTGATTCTAGGCTAGTGTAAGCCAGCAACAACTCTATTAACTCCTGCTCTGTGCTGAGGATCTATCTTTGAGGAAATTTTAGAAATCTGTCAGAGCTATACAAAGGTCACACAGCTCAGGGTGCACTCTCATGGTTTGATACATACTGATCTAAGGCTATGTCCATATGAAAAGGAGAATCCTGCCTTATGTGATCCTGGCCACATGCTTTCACCCTTGAGTCTTCTCTTCATGGTGCGATTCAGATTCCTTGCTGGTCTAAAAGCAATCACCAAAAAATCATTTTAAATTAGGCCAGAGAATTCGCTGTATGTATCCAGGTACACTGTCCAGAGGCAGCCCAAAAGGAGCAGTGGGAACCTGTGCCTGAGGATGGACAAATGAACCAGACCATTTCTTCACTCCACAACTCGCAATTAGATCAACTAAAGCTGTCTGTAAAACCTTACGGTCTAAAGCATAGGTTGTATCTTTGTATATACCACACCACTTAAGTGTGGGGGTTCTCTTTTAGGACTTTGTACTCCCATTGCCAACTTGTTTTGGTTTTTTTTCCCCTATTCCTTATTGCATCATTTACACCTTAATGAACTAAATCAGTTATGTCCTTTTCTTAAAACTCACATTTTGCATGGTGCTTCCTCAAAATTGTAAGCATAGGGAACTGAATTAGGTTGACTTTTAAATGAAATCATTAGCTAAGTCTCATTGAAAATGAGTATGACTCAAGCCAGTATGTCTAAATACACACAAGTAACTAGACATGATATAAGGATGTCAGAATCTTTTCCCTTGTTGCTCAATTTTTAGCTTTAAGTTTGGATATAGGGGAAAAAGGAGCCATGAGAAAGACATTTACAACTAATTTTAATTTACATAATGCCCCTTTACTCCACTCTGATGAGACCCCACCTGGAGTGCTGCAGCCAGCTCTGGAGTCACCAACATAAGAAGGACATGGACTTGTTGGAGTGCGTCCAGAGGAGAGCCATGAGGATGATCCGAGGGCTGGAGCACCTCTCCTATGAGGACAGGCTGAAAGAGTTGGGGCTGTTCAGCCTGGAGAAGAGAAGGCTTGAGGAGATCTTATCGTGGCCTTCCAATAACTAAAGATGGCCTACAGGAGAGCTGGGGAAGGACTTTTTACTAGGGCATGTAGTGATAGGAGAAGGGGGAATGGCTTTAAACTGGAAAAAGGCAGGTTTAGATTAAACATTAGGAAGAAATTTTTCACTTTGAGGGTGGTAAGGCACTGGAACAGGTTGCCCAGAGAGGTTGTTGAGGCCCCATCCCTGGAGGTGTTCAAGGCCAGGCTGGAGGGGGCTTTGCGCAACCCAGTCTAGTGGGAGGTGTCCCTGCCTATGGCAGGTGGGTTGGAACTCAATGATCTTCAAGGTCCCTTCCAGCCTAAACCATTCTATGATTCTATGAATGTATTTTTTCTTTACAATCTCCCAGAAGGTCAATTTGTGATCAAAATTTTTATTTTCTGAAAATGACCAGGACTTGGGATTTTGGGGTATTTTGATATTTGTCAAACAAACACTTCATACTCAAGGGAAAGAGGGACATGATCCTTACAGCATACTTTTCTCTGCTCAGCCTCAGTGGGTAAATCTCCACTTGAATATGGACTAGAACCAGGTCTGCTTTGACTCCACACCCCAAGTGAACCAGGAGCTCAGAAGAACACCTCTTTTGTTTATCTCCTTACCTTTACTTGGCATTAAAATAACATTGGAAAATAAATGAGATGAAATATTTGTCTCCTGCGATTATTTCTGCTAAGTAAAGAGCCCAGCTAAATGTGTGGGATTCTGGGTACACAGCCTGTCCTAGGTAACTATAATTGATATTGAGGCAGATAGTAAGTATAAACAAGCTAGTACTCATGCCTTTTTCTGGTGCATGACTGCCAACGTGTCTGTTTCTGATGGAATCCCGTGGTGCATTACCCAAAGTATTCTGACATGTGTCAGTTCTGCTGGTGGGCCACTGTCATGCAGGCTCTTGTCAGGCAAGGACCATGAGCTGGAGTACTGTAAAATGGCTGCAACTTTAAGGAGTCATTTCCCAAGACAATTTCAAGTGCTAAATGTTCTACCCAGTTAAAAAGTTCAAAACACTTAATTCTGGTGCCATTTTTCTTAAAGAAAGCTCTCTGGGACCCAAGTTCTTTCTATCTTCTACCATAGGCTTCCCAAGGGCTGGTGTTGCCTGTTTTCCTTTTGACCTACAACAGGGTCAGATTTCGTTTCCTTCTCTGATGAAGGAGATGCCTGGAGCAAATTTGGAACCACTGGGGGGCAGCAGCAGGTAAGTGCTTCTCAGATCTAGGAAAGGGCTGTCTGAGAAGGACAACTTTTATGGTTAAAACCCTGACCTGGTGTCAAAAGAGCAGCATCTGAAAAGACTGGGGTTGGTAGCTCCCTAAGGGATGAAGATCTGGAAGTCAGTGTGGTAACATGGCTGTCAGGGGCCTCTCCAGCCCTGGCTGAGGATTAGCTGGGGCCCTGGGCCCCTGGGTAGGCTTGGCGTGGGGTGGGGTGTCATGGCTGGTCAGGGCCAGGCTGTGGCAGCTGGAGACCAGACCTGCCATGGTGTTGCTGGGGCATGGACTGGTGGCACTTGGGGCTGCCATGGAGTCCTGGGCCATGGGCAGGCCCTGGCGTGCCCTCAGGCCCAGACATGTCAGGCTCTTTTTTGTTGTGACTATGAATTGGGTCTGGCATTACTGCTTATGAACCTCATCGCTCTTTACCTGGCCCTGTGCAAAGGATGAGTAAGTAATAATTTTACTGGCAGCTGACTACTACTGGAAATAGGATAATTTCTAATGGAGAGACAGTGACCATCTAAAAGTGCCTTAAGATTCATTAGAAGGCTCAGGAAGCAGTGCAAATTCCACACTAAGGATACATTTTGCAAAGTGTTTAGTGATGCCTCAGTTTTGGTGGGGTTTCTTTTGCGGATGACTGTTGATTTCAATCAGAGCAGAGTTAAGTTAAAGTTGCTTTTGGAAAATTCAATCCTAAAAGATTTAAGGACGTTCAAGGTCCTCAGGTTTTCCCCTTGTACTGATGGTGCTTCAGTTCCGATGTCCAGAATTTTCCGGCAGAAACTGACTCTGCAGCTCCTCAGTCTGCAGTTGGTCATCCTAGAAATTTTTCTTAGTTGTTGTAGTAGGTGAGTGGAAGTATGGAAAGTTGCCTTACTGACTTTCTTTTTCAAATAGATATTAAGATAGGCTTTATTTTGCTCTGGAAGCACGACGGGGTTTTATTTCAAGCAGTTTTGTAGTTCAAACGAGCTAGTTATGAGAAACTGTGGAGATCTGTGATACATCTTTTCTTTAGCCTTCTTGGAAGGCAAGTCCAACACTTTCGTCAGAATATTTATTTGAGAAAAGGATATATAATACATAGGACGTTTACGGCTTCTAGAACTGATAGTTAAAGCTTTAAAAAAATAAATTAAGAGAATCTGAATGTTAGCAAGCTCTGAAATCCAGCCTAAGGAAAATGCAAAAGTTAGGCTTTGAGAGGGCTTTGATGAATTAATTAATTAATGCTTTTTTTTTTTTTTTTATATTTCTTGCCCTCCACAATATTCCTTTTTTTATTTTTTTTTGTTTTTTTTTACTT
>VUYV01000241.1:17560-31771 GCA_008711295.1 Anarhynchus alexandrinus
TTTTTTTTTTTTTTTTATATTGCCTGCCCTCCACAGTATGCCTTATTTTAATTTTGTTTGTGTATTTTCAGATAGCCATTCCTTCAGGACTCTTGTTGTCATCAGTGGGGTTTGGACCCAATTCCAGTTTATAACATATCCTGGACAGCCCTCAGCTTGCGCAGGGGGATGCAGTGTGTCCACAGGAGGAAGTTTTCAGCAGTGACAAAGTGTTGCAGAGCTGGAGAGACCGATCCTTTGCCTCTAAAGACTGCCTGAGCCTTGGCAAAAGGGGTTCCTTTGTGCCAGAGTGCTATCTGGATATGTCAAACTCAGAGTGCTAGTGTCTACTGCAGCACCAGAAAATGTTGACTGGCATTTTTAGTAGCATTTTATCCTTGTAGTTGTACCTCCGGATTTTTAAGCTATGCAATAATACTGCCAAATGATCATTAGTACTGAGTAAGCCTAATCACCATTTAAATGGAAGCAAGTAGTGTGAGTAAACGAGGGATATGAAGTTCATTATTTCACTTTGCAAATCAGTAACTCTGGGGAAATTTCCATTTTAATATGCTGTTTGTTTTAACGTAATGACTAAAAGGTTAAGATCACATATATCCTGTGGATAATGTAAACAAGCATTTCTTTCAGCTTCTTTTATTATCTGAACAGGAGCTCATATGCTGTGAGGTTTGTTTATTTATTTATTTAATTACTTACACACTTATTTTGCCAAGCACTTTGATATTTGTCATCCTCTTGCACTTCTACTGTCTGTATTCTTAACTCCTACTAAAAATATTTGGTAATGATGGTGATGTGTGTTAGTACGTTGTTTTAATGAAAAGTAGTGGTAGAATATGACCTTACCCTTTAGCCCTGTATTTTATAGAAACCTGTATTTTCTCTGGCCATGTGTTATTTATTACATTATTATGTTTACATCAAAAGATCAGTGATCATGCTCAGGTATTAGGAAATAAATCAACCCTTGAATTTCAGAGGTACTTTGTATGACGTGCAAGAGTCCATTTTACGTTAACCTCTTACCATGCTATTTTGCCAATGGCTATTGCAGTGATGTTAAAGTCCTTAGAGAACTGGATCTTTTGCAATTCCAAAACAGAATCTGTCCTTTATATTTTCCTACCTTTTCCCCCCTTGTATTTTACTGCTCCAGGGTAGAATTACAGTAACTTAACAATACTGGGAGGAAAGGGGATTGCAATAGTTCAGAAAGTATCTTCCATGGTTACAAATAAATAAATAAATAAAGTAAAAAGATTATGTGGAGTAGTGGCAGATTGATTTATCAGAGAGACTGGGGTCAAAGATTTTTACTTGTCTTAATGGTCTTCATTAGGGAATTAGACCATCCTGCTGAGAAAGACTGGCACGCTTTGGCTCCGCCAGTGTCAGGCTGCGCTATAAACATGCTAGTGCCTGAATTGTGAATTGCTTGCCACACAGATGAATGTTTGTCACAGTCTCTGGGAGATAGATGTCACAGCCTAGTGAAGGCCTGCTTATCATTCATGTGGTCACTTCTATTACCTCTGCTCAGACTGTGCTGACCTGCTATTAGTGACTCTAATTTAATTTCCCCCACCAGTGTCATGGGTTATTTCTTCCATTACTTTAGAGATTTAATTTACTGGGTAAACTCCATCACTTGAAAGAAAGAATTTTTCATGACATGAAGAACAAGTTCTTTTTGCAGATTAACATGATGCTGGCTATTTATCTTGCTCATCGCAAAGGCATAAGGCTTAAATGTCAGTGAATGACAATATGTTCATATGTTTGCGTTATTTCCAAAAGACATGAAGTATTGTATGTTTTCTCATTTCAGCTATACCACAACATCTAAAAATGATTCTGTGCACAGTGTTATGAAAGGCCAGTTACACTTTTGTTACAGCTATAAATAAGCTTGTGGTGAGCTGAGCCTGGGCGTACATTGAAAAGACTGACACATAGATACAAGAGTGACTGTAATAGGCAAATATTTTAGCACCTGTATCCAAGTTTTCTTAGAATCATAGAAAGGTTAAGGTTAGAAGGGACTGTAAAGATCATCTAGTTCCAAAGCCCCTGCCATAGCCAGGGACACCTTCCACTACACCAGGTTGCTCAAAGCTCCATTCAACCTGGCCTTGAGCACCTCCAGGGATAGGGCATCCACAACTTCTCTCGGCAACCTGTTCCAGTGTCTCACCACCCTCACAATAAAGAATTTCTTCCTAATATCTCATTTAAATCTATCCTCTTCCAGTTTAAAACCACTACCCCTCGTCCTATCACTACACTCCCTGATAAAGAGTCCCTCCCCATCTTTCCTGTAGGCCTCCTTTAAGTACTGACAGACTGCTAGAAGGTCTCCCCAGAGCCTCCTCTTTCTCCAGGCTGAACAACCCCAACTCTCTCAGACTGTCTTCATAGGAATGGTGCTCCAGCCCTCTGAGCATCTTCATGACCCTCCTCTGGACTTGCTCCAACAGGTCCATGTTGTTTGTGTGCTGGGGGACCCAGAGCAGGATGCAGTATTCCAGGTGGGGTCTCACGAGAGCAGAGTAGAGGGGCAGAATCACCTTCCTCCACCAGCTGGCCATGCTTCTTTTGCTGCAGTCCAGGATGCGGTTGGCTCTGTGGGCTGTGAGCGCACATTGTTGGGTCACGTTGGGCTTCTCATCAGCTAACACCCCCAAGTCCTTCTCCTCAGGGCTCCCCTCAATCCATTCTCCACCGAGCCTGTATTTGTGCTTGGGATTGCCCTGACCCATGTGCAGGACCTTGAACTTGGCCTTGCTGAATTTCGTGAGGTTTTCTTGGGCCCACCTCTCAAGCCTGTCCCGGTCCGTCTGGATGGCCTCCCTTCCCTCCAGTGTGTCAACCGCACCACACAGCTTGGTGTCGCCGGCAAACTTGCTGAGGGTGCACTCAATCCCACCGTTCATGTCACCAACAAAGATGTTGAACAGCCCCGATCTCAGTACCGACCCCTGAGGAACACTACTCATCACTGGTTGTCTCTTGAACATTGAGCTGTTGACTGCAACTCTTTGAGTATGGCCATCAAGCCAATTCCTTATCCGTTTCCCTCATATTATTTCCCTCTTATTATTTGATCCAAATATTGAATAATGGGAGGAAGCAATCCTAAAAATTTGATTATTAATTTTATGTCATTAATATAATGATATTCATTTTCTAGAATAAAAAACCCTTGTAGTAACTAGTTGATTTTTTAGAGTGTTCAAATTTAAATGCACGCGCCTCCTGAAAAAGAGCAAACCTTGACTACTTATTAAAAAAAAAATAAAAATCCCTTACATAATCAAAAGTGTAACTACCAGAGCTTAATATAATTTTATGTGTTACTGAAATAGTTGCAACTGTTTACCAGAGGTTTATTTTCCTGTATGCCTAAGAATGTTCTCCAGGAAAATATTTATGAGCCTTTTAGTGTTGCTTTTTCAGAAATGTTATCTGAATTAATTTCTGACACCTTGTGGAATTTCTACCCCATTATGGCATCCAGTCTGAAGGTGCAGTCAAGGCCCATTGAAACATGGCTTGGGCACTGGAGGGAATCAGGCAGGGTTTTTCTGGTCCAAGCTTAACAGAAGAAGGAAAGAATGAAGGGGAAAAAGGTGCCTGCTAAGTCCTTCAAGGGCTACATGACTTGGGGGGCAGCAGAGGAGATGGCAGAAAAGGAAAAAGGCACCTGTGACTAACTAGTTTGACTTCCAAGGATAAGGGACATCATGGGTAGGTATATGTGATGGAATGAAGTTTATGGCAGGTCATTTGGAAACTGGCCATAGTTTCAGCTGAATCAGCCCAAATTTCATAGTGCAGTGGAACTGTCTAAGGAGTGAATTAAATGATCTTGTACTTGAATGCCTTCACCCGCTCTCTGCCAGTCGTCTCACATCAGTTTTCATAAAACAAAGAAGCAGAAGGTTCAGTGAAGAAGTTTAGGTTTTCCCATTATTAAATTATAATTCAGTAAGACATTCATATATATTTATATGAACACACATTAAAGTGTATATGCAATGTGTTTGTGCTGTGTTTGTGTGCTTTAAAGAAAGGCAAATCTTTATTAATTTTTCAAATTCTGACTAGCAATAAACTTATACATAGAGCTTATGTCATCAGTGAAAAGTTCACTGGGAGTATTTGCTATTCAGACTGTTTTGACTAGTAAAGTAGGTCATGTTGCTATTTCTGTTCACATGAAACAGAGAGAATCAAGTTTTCTCTGTGAAGACTTGTGATAATTAATTTATAATTTACTTTCTGCAACTGCTCTGCATTATTCAGTTAGAATTAAGGTTGTCTTACAAAGATCTTACTCGGAAGCTTTCAAAAGAATTTCAGAGTTTAACTGCCTCCTATATTTCTCCTTGTGTTAGTGCCACCTCTTGAAATTTGGTCCTAATTCAATCAACAGGGGTGCAAACATTGGTTAGAGCAATAAGAAATGCAACACAATCTTTATTGCCAAATATTTTTTCTACCAATGATCCTTGCTTACCTCTCAATAAGATGATCATCTGTTTGTGTTGTCATACACTTGTCATATTTGAAGAGGAACATTTCAGCAAGGATCACGTAGAAGTGTGATATTAAATTCTGAAGGTAGAAAAGTTTCAATTTTGATGAATGAATTTGTTTATGTAAAAGTGCAAGAAACAAAAGAGTAAATATCTGGAGACAGACTCTGTCCAGTGTCATAGATCTACACACAGAAATGCAAGTGAAGGTTTGCTGAAGCTATTTTTATTGAGGATCAGGTTCTTCTGCTGCTTGGTTTGAGGCACAGAAGCCACTGGAGAGCAAGCAGAAAGGAAGGGAATAAATTGTCCATGTTCTGGGACTCCTCCCTTACCTCGACACGTGCAATGCGGCATCTGTGGAGTCAGAAATGGAGGACCTGGTCTGGAAGGGACTTCTGGCTACTGAATGGTTTAAAGGATACAACTCCAATTCGAGAATCTAGTCCCTGAAGTATACTATATGTTTAACTATTTAAAACATAATTTTCAAACTCTTCAAGCAGTTCCTGTATGTATTTAGTTGCCAAAATCACTACTAGCTGTACAGTCACTTTAAAACAAATGCACAATCCCTCTACTGAAATGTCTACTCAAACGCTTCAGTAAACAGTTCTATTTTGAAGTCGATCTGCAAGTAACTTAGCACAATAAAATAGGTGCTACCTTTTTTTTTTTTCTTGCTGCAACAGTTCAGGGAGTGACTTATTTCTTGTTGATAGTTCTCCTTCTTTCAAGTGCCTCTGAGAAGAGAAGTTATGGCAAAAGAGAAATGTGTAAGGTAAAAGCCAAACTAGTGAAACTAACATTTCCTTTTTTGAGTGCGCAGCATTTAAGCATCAAATTGGTGTTTCAAGGTACTCAGTGCCCCAGATTCAAAACATAAGTGAGAGCTTTTCTTCCGGTTTCTGCTGACAGAGCACTCCAAAGGAATGCTGACTGCGACAAGCCGCTGAGCCTTAGGCATGACTGAAACTCACTTGACAAGATTCGCTTACTAAACCCACTGTGTGGGATGAAACCCTGTCACAGTGGAGTGTGACAATAATGCAGAGTGGTGGAGAAATAGGAAAGGCAGCTGAGTCACTATATTTACAAGTCACTAATCCACTCCAGCTATAATCACTTAAAAGGCCTATGGATTTGGACAAAATAGGTGTCAGTGTATTTTTTTTCTTTTTAAGGGTAGCTTTTTGAACTAATCGTCCTGACTTAATAGTATCTGTTAAACACAAATTGAGTTTTATAATCAAAAATGCCTCAGGAGGAAGGGAAGAGGTTTATTTTATAGTGTGGAAAAAAATTTACAGAGCTAATGGGGTTAGCTGTTATTGACAAAGATCTCAGAGGAATTTATAGCCACATAGATTTATCCAGCAGTATTGCTGGTACACATGTCTTCTAGTGCTGGCACAAAATACCTCAAAAAACCAGCAACTAAACCTGAGGTTTTGCTAAAAAAAATACAGACCATTTTCAAAGAAATATGTTTTAAAGTGCATAATTATATGAGTTTTTAATGTAAGATGAGGTACAGTTGTGTTTGGAGACTGTTATAAGTTAGTCTCACAAATTGAGGCGAGGAGACGGAGCCAATTAAATTTGAAGTATTTATTTAGCAAGCGGCAGCAAGCAAAACAGCGCTGGGCGGCCCGGGAGTCTCACTCCGCCGACGGCGCGTGCTTTACCCCCGCCAGAGTCCCCTTCTTATAGTGGCTTTCGCTGGTGCCTTCTGCGGTTACAGAGTCTCCCTGCTATACTGGTTTACAGCAATTAGCATATCGCGATAAATTTACATGCCGATTAACATTTTATCTCTAGCTACATTGTGGTTTAACATTTACTCAAGATAACATTATAGCTAGACTCTTCTGGTATGTCCCCGTGTCTGGTACGCCAAGATGGCTCTTGAGCAACTGGTTGGATCAGCAAATTACCTTCAGTTACTTATTACACCTGGGTTACAAAAATCTTTGGTTTTTATACCCTTCTTCTTCCGGTATAAGCGTTTTTCTTACTGGTGTACTCTGCGTCTGCGCGGTTTGTTGCTAGGGGGTCGTCCTCTTTCTTCCTTTGCTTCTTGGTGGTCGCAGAGATGAAGGCTCCATGTCTTCCTCATATCACGTACTCCTCGTCTTCCTGAGCCCCCCCCCCTTTTTCCCTCCTCCAAGTCTTTTCACGATTTATTATGTTAGCATGACTCGACCTTGCGGCTCGGCCTTGCTTGCTTAGCAGAATGTTGGCTATCTTGCCCCATCCTGCCAAGCAGCTGCCTTTCATGAAACAATGTAACAATGTGAGGTTTTAGGTTTGGTGAACAAACAATACTGAGCTTGTCACAGAGACCTTTAAGATTTTCCAAATTTGCATGAGTTTAAAATTACTACAGATTAGTTTGTGGGGTTTTTTTGGACATATCACCTCTCGACTCTTGGAGTCCTGGCTGTGTGGATTCCTCATAAGAAGAGTCTACTTGATGTTCCTGCCAGAAACATTTGGTTTCTGCAAGAAGGGCTACAGAAGAGTGTGGGCTTGGCTTCAGCTGTCTCTAGGATCTTGGCATCAAATAGCAGGATCCTGGGCAATGGGGCAAACAGGAGGTTAGAAGTGAATTGTTGGGGAGCCAAACCTGAACAACAGTAATAGTAGGAACAAGGAGAAAGTTCAACGTACATATATGGTTTTGTATATATTTTTTAAATAAAATAGAAAATTAGCCCCTCATATTTTAATACTATGAGGATTCATAAGCTTTAGGGTCCTTAGAAGGTTTTAAAGTAAAGGTATGAATAAGGCGCTTATTAATACACTGAGCTCATGAGGAATCTAGGGAACTGATGTGAAAAAAGAGATATAGTTCACTGGGTGAGTTGAGTGGGAGTTTTTTGGTAGGCCAGGGGTGACTGCTCTGACTGGGCAAAATGGCAGATCTGGGGAAGGAGAAATGGGAATCTGGAGCTCTCCGTTTCAGATTAAGGATGTCAAGAACTGTCCTGCCCCTACTTGTGTTCTCTTTGCTGTTAGAGATGCAATAGCCCCACATGGACTGAAAACTAAAGGCTACATGAAATTCAGTAATGACAACAGCTGAATGGAGAAGTCAGAATCTAGAGAAGAGTACAGAGCTGATAATCCACTGGGCTGTAGTGGGGAAGAAAAAAAAAAGAAAAAAAAAAAACAAACAAGGAAAAATGTTCCCTTGAGTTGTGAAACAGAAACTGAAAACCATAACACAAAGATCAATTCACAAAAAATCTGTAAGATATGACTGATTCAGCCACCGAAGAACATCTTGCTCCTAATTGGGATCATACTTGTTGACAGTGTGAGCTGCCAGACATAAAGCAGTCCCTGAGAACAAAGAAGCAGTAATCCAATTTGCTTTAGTTTTTAACTCACCATTGTATTCCATAATAAATGCCTGTTTAAGGAAGACTTAGATAATTAAAACACAGCTTTACACAAAGAGGGAAACACTCTAGATGTAAACATGTAGATGACAACTGTAAAATCAGGATTTAAAAAAAAATATTATTAAAAGCAATTTAATTTGCATGTTTAATACTATCCTTGCCACTGATATTGAATTCAGAGGACACTACTAAAGGGAGAGCAAACAGGACATAAAATTATAGTGAGATAGGAAAACAAGGTACACAATTTGGAGACAGATTATAGCAGCTAGACAGTTAACTTGGAAAATGTTGTTTTCTAGGTGCAGGACATAGTTAGACATTTACTCAGCCAAGGCTGAAAATACAGAGAAAAAAAGACCAACCCTTGCTTCAGAAAGTTCCCAACAGAAGGTAAGACACAACGGAGTGACTAACAGGAGCATCTGAAGGGGAGTGTTTGGAAGAAGTAGCAAAGCAATCTGCTTCTCTCAGCCAAAAATTGGATGTGAGTGGGCTGAATGGGAATTACCGATCATGCAAGGAAAGCGTAAGCTTTCGGAGAAGGAAAATATACGAATAGCCTATATTTTACTTGATTCTCTGTGGATGCTACCCACTTTTGGGTAAATTGCTAGAAAGAACTTTGCTCTGAAGTGGTTGCTTTTGGTCGTTTTCAATCAGTAACAGTTCACAGTGGCAAGGGAGAAAAGGGGTCAGTTAGACTAAGAAGTACAGTTAGATTTACGGGCATCGGGGAGCTGCCTCCTGGGGTTCTAGTCCTTGTGCACCTGGTCTGTGACATTCCACTTTAAAAGCAGTGCTGAAGATCAGGGCTCTCACCTCTCTGGACTGAAAGAGATTGAACTCTGAGAGAAGGTGTCTGGCACGCTGTCAGGCAATAGCACGGGAACTGTCTATGTGCCATAACTGATAAAGATTTTCTGTACCTATACTGGCAGGAGAGAAGTGGGAATGCACTGGCAATAGCCCTGGGTATGTTTGTCATTGCCTCGCTAAAGGGAGGTAGGAGTCTCCCTTCTGAACTTCCCCCTGGTATCAGATTCAAATATGACATGTAGTTTGATCTTGAATATTGATAGAGGACTGTCAGAGTGTGATGTTTTGTGCAATATTTGTCAGGTTTGGGCTCTGTCCTCTCAGGTTTTAGATCTACTTATGGAACAGAAAATCCATTGTTCCCATAGAAATCATTGGCCTTCTCTTTGGGGTGTTGATAAACTGCCTGCATTTATTTATTTCAATCTATTGTTAATCCTTCATTCTGCCAGCTGTATAAAGAATTTTAAATATATATACAGTTCTTTAACAAGAAGATTTGGGGTTGTTATCAAGTGTGCCTGTCTCTTTGTCTTCTTGGGAGAGTGTGAGTATGTTATTTCACACTGAAGTATTTAGTTTCTCTGCAATACAGAGAAACGAGTTAATTTTGCTTTGATGCCAGAAACTGGACAAAATAATCAGAACTGGCACCTGTAACCAGGCAATGTTATTGCCAAATGTGACACAATGCAACAATTGGGCATTATTAGATCACAGACTTACTGGCACTGGAGGTAACAACTATGGCCAAAAGTGTCTGGTACATTTGCTTAGAAGAGGTTGATGTTCCCTCTTACACTTGGACCCCACCACTGCTATCTCTGAATTTCATCATTAAGTTATTCTAATTTCTTCTCCAGGGCTGTGTATTCAGACTATTTCTAAAGAAATGTAATCTTTGCAACTGCTGTTTTATGGTATTAGCACATCTATCATTTACAGAGCATTTAGTAGTGGTATAGTGTAACCCATGCCTTTTACCCTTTTAGAAAGTAGTTTCCTCTTAAAACAGATGTGTTAACTTTCTGGGGATGTTGTATTTGAGGACAATAGACTTGACTGGGATGTCTGTTCTTATTACTACTGATTTCTTAATCTGGATAGCCGTGAAGTTTATCATCGTATGACTGAGGATAAATGAATTGTGAAACTAAATATATTAATTTTAATATCATAAAGTGCTAGTAATACAAATAACCTGTCATGTTATGATTGAAATATATAGATGGAAACAATTTCAGTGGAAACAATTTTTGTTTGCTACAGCTTGATCTCCCCCATCCATTTGGATAGCCAGTTATGTACTACCACCCAAATAATAATAAGACCTATAAGTGGGCTTTAATTTAAATATACATATATATGAATTAGATTCTGAAACAAAATTTCAGCATTTTTTTAAATTCTCAGACTGAGAATAGTCCCATTCACTTCCAACTAGGTAATTCCAGGGGCCAAAATTGGGCATATGCTTCAATCTTTGCACCTCCTTATATCTTCTATTGAATAATCTAGTAGTAGGTTCTCAGACAGAATTTCAGATTAAAGCACTGAACTATGAGAACAGTCAGCTATGTCAGCTTGGCAGCTTGTGTGCATATAAATTTATTTTATGCAAGAAGGAAGTTTGACAAGAAATAAAAAGATTAATTAGGAAAAGAAACCTTTTAAGACTTTCTAGTAACAAGAGGGTCTCAGACAAAGTATATATGTAGAGAGTTTGCATGATGCAACAATGACATTATTTTATCTCATATTATAGTGGAGAAAAATAATTTAATACAGTAGCTAGGCAAAGGAAGAATGTAATGAAAAAGAGCAATTGCAGGTTGTGAATATAATGTAATCAGATATTATTGCATGAAAAAAGCTGTTATCATTAAAGTTGCATATAAACTGTAAGAAAACGAAAATTATGAGGCCGTCATTTTAATTTTCTTGACAACTAATTTGGTTTTGTACCATGAGCACAAGGCTCAGCGCTAGAGCAAGGGTGGGATAACAGGACCAGCAGGGCAGTGACCTCACTGATGTGGGAGCAGTCGAGGGAGGTAAGTACCCAAGCGAGGGAAGCAGGTTTGGTCCGCAGACACTGACTGGGGCCACACAAGGGTCCAGATCACCGGACAAGTCTATGGTGCCAAGGCAGGTCCCAGATCAAGCTGGGAAGCTGTGTCACTAGGTCAGGGTGAGGGTCCAGATCAAGGGTACGAGCCCAGTGACCAGGATGACTGCAGTGCCACTCAGGTGAGGACCAAGGGCTGGGGCTGGAATGCAACCCCTGGGTGATGGGGAAGCTGGTAGATATCTCCCCCCAGCTCCTTCCAAGCAGCCAGACCTTGCAGCCACACAGCAGCAAAGCTGGTTGTGGGCACGGGTGGCCAGACCCACAGCGAAGGGGAGCAGCAGCCTCTCAGGGTGCTTGGGGCCCTGGGTTAAATAGCCTCACATAGCAAAGCAGATTTAAGCTTTACTGAAAAAATTCTCTGCAGAGTTTGCTCTAATGTGTAAATTCTTGCTGTCGCACAATTGTTTAACTTTTTAATCTATGGCTATTGCTTTATCTTGTATTGAATTTGTCCAGTTATGAATTTATTTTATATGAAATAGTCTTTCCCATAAAATAAATTCATTTTAGATCAATAACTGAACTCAGCATTTAAATACTTAGAAGGTAGATTAATGTTTGGATTAAATACTTGTGAAAACTTTCTGTTTCCCAATGGGTTTGTCTATGAATGACAGAAGTACCTTAGTCCTTACCCAGGCAGATCTTGAGAGTCTTTCAAAGATATTGTCACAGCAGTTGGCTTCTGATTGACCCACCACTTCAACCTAATATATCTCAAAGATTTCTCTGGAAGAGAAAAGAAAGCAGCAGAAGTAGTTACATGACACAATTGCTTACATTTTTCAGTTCTTCATCAGCTAACAGGTGTACATAGTCTAAGGAAGATCTGGGATCTGTCCCTCAGGTGAGCCTGTTCATCACAAAGCGGGTCTCCTTGCCTCCTGGTCCCTTCACCCTGGAGAAATTAAGAACTCAGAGGAAGGATGCCCTGTTGGGTCGTCTCCCAGGGCCATCCCAGGAGAGCCTCTGCCCCAGTATCCAGGTGTAATACCCATCAGGATAACGGGGATCCAGGGGCAGCTACTGGGCAGACAGAGTGTTCAAACCCAGCTATAGCAAGAATCCACACTGTACATCTCTCTCTCTCGATATATATGTCTCCCACTAATCCTAATCAGTCAGAGAGGGGAATAGGATGAGGCTGTTGGTGCTGTTTGTGTTTGCGTGAGTGTTGAGCCTTGGCTGAGGAAAGGAAACTTAAATGACGTAGTTTCCTTCCACTGCTATGATAAACCAGCATTTTCTATTGAGTAATATCCTTTATTCACCAGCAGTCAAGGTGGAAATTTGGACTGTTGTGGAGGAGAAGCTTTTTGTTCTACATTTTTCTCTCATTGCTGAAAGCACATTCCCTTCTTGGTCTTTCTAATTTCACGATAGAGGAAAGCAAATCCATTAGGTAGGTTGGCATTAAAATGTAGGAAAACAATCTAATTCCTTGCCAAGGGAGTTTAAAATTCCACAAGCATTTTTTCTTCAGTTTAACTCATGTTTAATCACAAATTCAATACTGCAACTGGGCATTCAGTAAAGTAGCTTGCCTACTGTGTAATGATTTTCAATTCAAGTCCCATTGACTTCATATCCATAGTGATATTCTTTATTTCCATATTTAAAAAAATAATCCTTGGATTTATTTGTGTGATAGTGAAGTTACAGTATATTTGAACTTGATTTTCAAAGAACTGCTATACAACTATATACAGCATTTGTCCTTCTGGTGACCCTTTCTTTTTGTGATTGCAATTTTGACAGGTGCTTTTGCTTCAGGCCACTCAGAGACTTTACACTATTAACTGTGGTGACATTTTTCTCTCTTGAATTGTTCCAGGGAAAAAAGCTGATAAGAAAGTTCGACTTTCCTTTTGTTTCTCGGTGTATCTTAAGGGCTTAATGTTAGTGCCATGATGACAACCAAAAAGTTAACATTCACCCCTATTTTTTTCAGAATTGTATCTGTCACAGATATTTCAATGGGTTATGAAAAATTCAACAATATATGTCAACATATGTGGAAATTACCAATAATAATGGAATGGAATCACTGTTAGTATTAAAATCCTGACCTAGATCTATAGCCCAAAGAAAACAGTTATCTTGTTTTTATCGGTTTCAAGGGACTCTGAATCAGACTTTTAGACTATGATTAAGGAAACCTAGAGGACTTAGTTACGTAATGGTCTCACTGCAATCTTGGGATCATTTCGAAAAGAAACCTTAAAAACCATTGCACATTTATTTAATCAGACACGACATTTGCTTTAGTGGCTTAGGCAACATTTCATGGGAGACCTTTACTACATACAGAATTTTACCTTTATTTTCTTCCCTGGTTTATTGCTTTTTTTTTTGTCTTTGAGCAATTTCTCTTGTTATGCAGAACAGGTTAACAACACTGGAATTACTGTAAATCAAAATGTTTGTCTTTGCCACATTCAGTTACATCAAATATGCCATAAATTTTTTTATAGTTCTTGGAAGGTGAGAAAGCAACTGCCCATTGAATGCTTGATGTACTCTGGAGCTCAGAATCCAAAATTTAATATATTTTTTTTTAATGCTACTAGATAGAGAGACATTTTGCTCACATGAATAAATGAATTCACTGATTATTCAAACCAAACCAAACCAAACCAAATAAAATCCAAGAATTCTTTTTCATTCGACTTACAAACAGATTTAAATCAACATACATGGAATTTATTCATACTGCATAGCGTGATGTTATGGAGTTAAGTCATATTTTACATGTACCTTTATTCGGATTAATAACTCAAATACATTAGTTTCTTCCCTATTTAACACTATTTTATTTAAATAAACACGTTTTTATCTTTTTCTGTGTGTGTATACATGTGTGTATATATATGTATTGTTATATAAATATGTATATGTATCCATTTTGTCTTAGACTTATTTATATTATTATTACACATCCTATTAAGACTGCTGGTGCTTTGTATTTTTATGCTAGAACTATTCTGGCACTGAAAATAAGTTACTTGAAACTTCTCTATGGAAAATGGATAATGTGTAGAGAGGGTGTCTAGTCCAGTGTTTATCTCATTAATCTGGCTCCAAGGAGACCTGGATATGTTTCTTTGCTCCACCACAGGTATTCTATTTGACCCTTGGCAAATTGCTATGCCTCTGTATCTCCATTCTTCAAGCTGCCAAGTGACTGAGGATGTGTGTTTATCTCTCTTGAGAGGGGGCAGGGTAGGTAGAGAATAGGAGCAAAGAGGAAGGTTTTGAGGATAAATATTTTAACATGACAATAATGGGATTATGTAAGACACTC
>VUYV01000241.1:31787-194570 GCA_008711295.1 Anarhynchus alexandrinus
AAAAAAAAAAAAAAAAAGAAAAAAAAGATAATCTATGTGAAATCATCTGGGCTGCTATTTTTGCAGGCTGATGCTCCACTGTTGTCTGCCTTGTACTGTTAGTGATGCTAGTGTAACTGTGAATAAAATGCCATCACTCCATTCATGCAAGAATACCATATTGGTGAAGGGAGTATAAAAAAGCAAATATTCGTTCTTCATCTGTTTTAGATACTATGATTTCATGACTTCAGGGTGAACCTCATTAACAATATTGGCTTTATCCTTTCTATGTCAATGATACATTCAGTTGCCTTCCTGATATCTGATTTGAGTGGGATGTCCTGTAGTGCTATGAATCACTCACCATTTCTGTGTTAAAATGGTATGTCTGGATATATTGAACCAACCTCCTCCTGGAAATCGTAGGGGTTTGATAGCCTTGTTAAGCAGCCCTAAGGACAGAAAAAGCATGCTGCATATAGGTCACTGGCAGGAGGTTTATCATCACATTAAAGTTATTTTCTATACCTTTTATATAGACACTGTTGAGAAGCAATCTTCATCTATCATAACCTACTAAGAAAGGGGCAGAGGACGGTGTTTTAAATGAATCTTCCTGTGATAATAAAGGTAGTTACTTCAAGCTCATATTATGCTATATTGAAGCAGTATATCACTAGTTAATATTTGTATAAGCCATTATATCTTTCTTTATGCATTTCAGGTAATGCTTTCCTCTGTACTGAGCAAAACTTCAACAGTATTATGAACTCATGAACAGAAACCGTTCTTAATATCTCAGAGAATGTAGCTGGTCACCTACCGTGACAGAAAAATGTTCTATTTGAACCAATATTTTTAAAACTCTATGCCCAAAGAAAAGTTCCTAAATCTGTATTTAAGCACTTAAATAAATGAGGCCACTAATAACCTCTTCTACGCAACAGAGCTGTGCTGTTCACATACATGGAGTGGTGCACTATTCTTATTAAAGTGTTAGACAAAGACAAGGCAGAGAAGAAATCTAAGATGACAAACACCTTTGAAAATTTTTTTTGATGCTTTCTGTGTCTGACTTTCCTTTCCAGATATAATCTATGTCTAACAGATAGTTTTTTTCCTTTTCATCCTGATAATTCTCATCAAAATAACAATTTATTTCCATTAGAACATATGAAGAAGGAAATATGTTTCTGTTCTATTCTAATGCCTGGAATTTCTTTTTAAAAGTAAACTCCTTTCATATAAGGCTGTTATTTTATATGAAGATCCTACATCAGAAGTGCAATGATAAAAATGTCATTTACAGCAAGAAGGAAAAAAAATTGTTGTAACTTAAGTAAACCTCAATAACTTAAGAAAGAAATTATTTAACTTATATGTGTCACTATTGCCTTTCTCACTGGAAGAACTGGCTTTACCTCAATGCAATCGTAAAATTGGTAGGTTAATAGCAAGAAAACTGGCAAGTTCTTATAACATAGCAAAAGGTAAAAATGATTAAGTTACTAGGCTCTTGGATGTTAAAGAGATTAATAGGCTTTTTAATAGCTGTATGAATTAATTTGCATGAATGATACCTGGAATCTGGAGAAGAATGAAAAGCTCTTAATGCCAGCATAAATGATCTGTATTCTCTTAAATGATCATACATTGAAAAACAAAAGGGAAAATCCTTTGATGCAAATGTCACCTTTACCGAAATTCCCAAGTTCACAGAAAGTCTAATTAAGGTGCTGGCCAAGGCAGCACTGGTAATGATTTTCTAAAAGGTCTCATCATTCTTTGAGCGATCACAGGATGATTAAGCAAGGTTGTTTTAAAACAAATAGTCATTCTTCTATTTTGTACTTGATTCTGGTGCCACTGTGATTGCTAATTATAAAGACTCTGTTGCATCTTATTTGCAATCTTGAAAACATGTAAGGGTTTCAGCATCATAGCATTTAGCCTTTCCTAGATTATCTAGATACCTTATTCAGTTTGTGCTCAAAGCTCACCCTGTGTTCTTGTCACGGTAAGGCACCTACTTCATCAATTCACTCATGAAGAATATTGACCCCTTTGGAGTTTCAAGGATCTCTTTGTACTTTCAGTCATCTAGTAAGATGTTATGATAATATTGTGGTCCACAGGAGGTCTTATTCATCATCGTCTTCACTTGTGTGAAGAATGGATGACTTGAAGACTGTGTCACCTGAATACGGGGGTCTCTCTCCCTGTTTCCCCTCCTTTTTGAGAAGAGATTCATACCTCTGAGTTCCTGGACTGATCTACTTGGGATGTGCCACATAGTCTCCACATGAGCAGAAAGAAGAGGATGGGAACTAATGTGCAAAGTAATTCAACATTGTATGCATGTTTACTCTGTGATAGGTAACATGTACAAAACAGAGGAGAAAACTCTGTTAGCCATGGGGGCCAAAAATGAAGAAAAAATATCCCAAAGAAATTATTTCTTTGCAGTAGCATTTTTCTTCAGGTTTACTTCTGGTAAATGGGTTTCATCTGCACAGATACACCAGAACCAGGTAAATTGCAATGTGGCTTTACTTTCCTTTTCTGCTTTCTTGATCACAGGCTACATGGATGCAAGACTAATTCTATATAGAATTAGAGCAGTGCTGAGAGCCAGAAAGGGTCTTTGTGATATTAGCAGATCTCGTGTGTGTAATGGCATCTTTGCCATTGCTCTTTCCTGTAAGTTGCACAGGTGACACAAGCAGCCCTGAAGCTGGAAATTGTAAATAGGATCATGGTAGCACTAAATCCACCTGTGGATTTTCTTCAAATATTGAACATCTCCAACCTTGGCTAAGCTTTTCTGAGGCAGGTAGAGTGTAAAAAAAATATCTTAAAACCTGCTATAATGTTTAAGAACACAATTCCAAAACAGGATTCTGCAAGTTTTCAAAAATGATTATATTGCAAGTTTTCAAAAAATGATTACAAAATAACTAGCTTACAAGCTAGTCTCACAGGACTTAGAAGTTGAAGCCCTTGAACATGGGTCTTGAGTTAGCACATAGTTTCCTCAGGAGAATAATGTGAGAAGGCTACAAGGAGAGTGTTAAATGAGAGTCACTGCAGTCAGCCCTCTCAATGGAGGAGACATGTTACCTGGCCTAAGAGAAAAAGGATTGGAGAGAAGCAGTTCATCACTTAGCAGTAGGAGTCACCTCAACTAATAGGAGATGTTTAGAAGATAGGTAACTAGTTCGGTTTTTCAGACTGCAGTCTGTGGGAGAAGAAAACAAGTTCCAGAGGCAGGTTTTCCCAGCTCAAGTTTAATGTTTACAACAAGTGATTTTTCAAAATGGCACCTAGTCCCAGAATCCTCTCTGAATCTCCAGCTTGACATGGATGTCCAGAGTGAGCTACTTTACTGATTTGATTATTCCTGTAGGTTTCAGTGGAATAAACATATTGAAAGTCCTGAAAGGAACCTCACTGATGTCAACAGAAGAAGTCAGATTACACATTCCCAGGCAATCCCAATTCTTTAATACAGCAAAATTTTTCATGAGGGAATATGGCAGAGATTAGTTTGAAATAGGACTGACTCAAAAGTGAGTACAGATGTCAGAAATTAACTCATTAATAACATTACTATTCAGATATGTACAAGGTCTGTTTATACAATCATTTATTTTTTTCTGAATTTTATAGCAGAATCAGATTTCTAGCACACATCTCAGCTAAGATATAAAATCTGACAATAAATCTTGAGAACGACAGGGTAAAATTGCAATAGGTGCTGCAAACTTTTACAGCCACAAATGCGTTTTGATATAAAAGGTTCAGTTACAGTGAATATTCTGTGCCTAAGCAAATGGCCGGCACAGGTTTTCATGACAGAAACACTTAAAATTTTCATATTTTAGTGGTTTTGAACTAATATTAAGTAAATGGGAAAAAAAGTTTTATGTTTTCTACTGCCAGTCTTGCTATCATAAATGTTGTTTTTTACAAGGGCTTATTTGGCAGCTTGTCTTTTGGGCCATTTTCTGTCTACTTCTAGGTACAAAAAGAGAATTACTTGGTTTATCACTTTCTGCAATGGGGTCTTGAGAATCCCATTCTTTTAATATCAAGTTTTTAATGCTATGGCCAGCTTATAGCTCTTCACCAAATGAGTTTATTTGCTCTTTTGTTTTTAAAATTCCAGCTATTGTGAAAAAAGTACAGTTTTGGGGTTTTTTTGTTGAAAACACTGAACACATTTAAACCAAATATTTTAATTTCTCCTGAAAATGAACAGGCAAAAAAGAACTGTCGCAATTTTGAACATAGTTGAATGACCCTTAATGAGAAATACAGCTCAGTGACTTATGTTACCCTTCCACTTTGTTGGCCAGACTTCCCAAATAGACTCCTTAATCACTACTTCTTTCTGATGCAGAGGGAAGCCAAGACCAGAGAACCTTGAGAAACTGAGCAAGACAATCTTAATCTCAACCCCCAGAAAATCCGGTAGTAGCACTGGAAAAGAAATATTTGAGATTTAGCTTGGAATATTGCAGTTTATTTTGCACCTAAAAGCATTACATTTGCTGCAGAATCATGCCTGATATTCAGTGTTATTACTATTTCTATGTAATGAAATACTACCACTTCTCAGGCAGATCTCATGTGAACTTGTATAAACTTTGCTGCCGGTACTCATCTGCCTGTGACCTGGCAATTCATTTTTGCAAGCTAAGATTTACCATTGAAATGGTTGTGAAAAACAACACAACTAGACTATGTGCATTTTTCCAATGATTTTTTTTCTTATATTATTCTATGAATGCTCACAAAGTACTCAATTTTCCAGTAAATAGATTATAGTGTTAACTTTTTTGGTTTCATAAAACGTATAAATTTATGAATCTTAAAATTAAACCAATGAGTTTAAGCGGATTAAAAATAGATTTTAATTATAAAGAGGATTGTTATAGATGAATAATTATACTTTTCTGCACTACCTCCTTCCTCAGCATTAAATTCAAACATCTCTGACTCTGACTAGACGTCCCAGGCATATGTTGGAAAATTCCCTAATTTACTGAGTGGTCTTCCCTTAGGATACTTTTCTAGGTCATAAGACTGAGAAAATAGCCTTTTTTGCCAGTCTCTGCCCATCTCTTATTTTATTAGACTGTATTCTGGCAGCAGATGTATTAATGGAATTCAAATACAGTCGACACATAGATTGAGCTAACAGACTCATAAGAGGCACACTTACAATAAGCTGATATCTGACCCAGTGTTATATAAAGGTCAGGCAAACTGGATAGCTTTTATGGAGCTCATTATTTAATCTTAATATTAAAGAGAACCTAGCATAGAAGACCCTAATCAGGATTTGTAATTAAGTGAGAACATCATTCATAACCTGATTATAATTGCAGGGTTTTATAGCCCTTTTCCAGAAATCAGCCTCGTTGATGTAATGCAAGTGGTTTTATACAAAGCGTGTCTTAGACTGTTTGCAAATCAGTTATTAAATGCATTATATGAATTTTTAATCTATAGTGGTATTCATAAAATGTTGCCTCACTGACAAAATGTTAAGTACTTCCCAAACCATGGTTTAAAGCAGCAGGAAAAAGAATGAAATAAAAGTCAAAATAGTAATTGAATTAAATTATAAATGGCTCATACTCAGATTTCATCCTCCTGCCATGTGTGATTTTAACTAAAAAATACAAAGTATGTAACTGTCCTCACCACGCTTACAAACCTAAAGTCTCCTTTAATACACCTCCACAATATTCCAAATTAACTTCATGTGAGGGGAGTTCGAGTATCACATTAGCTCAAGTATAAGTCACTCTTTACAGTGGAATGGCCCTGAATCTGATTAATCTGAATGCTCTTTTTAGCAAACTAGATCATAATAGCTCCCTTGGTACCATTAATATCCAATGTTTCCAAGATCATGATATCTCAGAGATATTTGGTTCATGGATTACACATCCATTAGGTTGAAACATTTCTACTAATGTATTGTGCTCACGCATTTATCATGATTCCACCAAGCAGAATATTGTACAGAGGTCATACTGATTCAGACTGATTACAAAAGAAAAAGGTTTTCTTACAAATCAGTTGAAATTAGTTAATAATATAATAAAAGTTGTAATAGTTCCAGATTTTTTGGTCAATATTTCGCATGAACTACTTCACTGTCAGTGGCAGCTTTGGTTTAACTTGTTTACTTCGTATTGCAATGCACTCGACAGCACATATGCTGAGTTTACACTGCTAAGGGTAAGGCCAGTTCTTGTATTTCAGTAAAGGGTGTAAAAATACCCGGGTGACAGAAAAATAGCTTTTAAGGTTGGTTTATCTTGATAGCAGGCAATTGTTCCAACATAATTTAAAAACAAAACTGGTAGGATTTTCAGATTACTGAAAGCTAACTTTGATTGAGATAAGTCATCCCATGAAGGAGAGCAGAAGAGGAATATGGTTCCTCCGTACAACTCTGCTCTGGTAGTGAGGAGCATGATTCCTGCAAAACAAGTGGGTGAATAATCTGTGGGAATGAGAAGACATAGTGTTAGAGAAATGAGTAAACACATTGAAAGTGAATATTAAGCTATTACTAGTGCAAGCCACAGGAAATTATTACCTTTGTGAGGAAAGTAAGAAGCAGACAGGCCTCAAGAGAGGCAGTTTAAAGTATTCTTGGGATGTTGCTGGGATGATGCAGTTAAGCAAGCATTTCTCCTTCTTCAGTCCTTTGTGCTCCTGTTTGTGTTTTCTTTCCTACTTTGGTGGTTCTGAACGGGTATCAGATAAAGTTACAATTCTTGAAAGCAATCTGTCACCTTTTCTTATTTTTTGCTCCATTCCAACAATGTGTTCTTTTCCTAAAAGATGTACATACATACAATTCCAAATCCACACACAGAATGTGGACTCTCCAAGAGAAATATGTACTGACTGAAAGTCTAAAGTACCCTGATTTGTACATCTCAGTAGTACTGTAAAAGGAATGGGCCTGCATTGTGTAAGTACCACAATATTTAAAATTAATGAAGTGTTCCCTGGATTATGAAAATGGAATTCTGAGGTCTGTAACAAAAAGCTGGAAACTATTATTTAAAAATGTGTCAGACTGTGTGAATAAAACCTCATCTCACAGAATCACAGAATTATTTAGTTTGAAAGGGACTTCTTGAGATCTACTTCAACCCCCTGCTCAAGATGGGTCGGCTAGACAAGGTTGCCCTTGACTGTGTCCAGTTGAGTTTTGAATATCTCCATGGAGGGAGATTCCATAGCCTCTCTAGGCAACTGACTACAGTGTTTGACCACTCTCACAGTAGAGAAGCATTTTCTTGTGTGCAGATGGTGTATCCTGTTTTTTAATTTATGCCCATTGCCTCTTGTGCTGTCAGTGGACGTTACTGTGAAGAGTCTGGTTCCTATTCTTCATTAATTCCCATCAAGTATTTATACAGATTGATAAGATCCCCTCTGACTCTCCACGTCTCCAGGTTGAACAGTCTCAGCTCTTTCAGCCTCTCCTCATATGAAAGATGCTCCAGTCCTTTAATCATCTTTGCGGCCTTTTGCTGGACTCACTCCAGTATGTCCATGTCTCTTCTGTACAGGGAAGCCCAGAACTGGACTCAGCATTCCAGGTGTTGCCTCACCAGTGCTCAGCAGAAGTGAAGGATCACCTCCCCTCGACCTGCTGGCAACACTCTTCGTAATGCAGCCCAGGATGATTTTGGCTTTCTTTGCGATGAGGCTGTGTTGCTGGCTCATGGCCAACTTGGTGTCCACCAGGATCCCGCCAGGAGCTGCTTTCCATCTAGTCAGCCCTAAATATGTACTGGTGTCTGGGGCTGTTGCTTCTCAGGTAAGGACTTTGCATTTGCATTTGTTGAACTTCACAAGGTTCCTGTCTGCCCAATTTTCCAGCCTGTAGAGGTCTCTCTGAACGCCAGCACAGATCTCTGGTGTATCAACCACTCCTCCCAGTTTTGTATCATATGTAAACTTCCTGTGAGTGTCCTCTGCCATCATCCAAGTCATTAATGAAGAGTTTAAATAGTACTAGCCCCAGTACTGACCCTTTTACAACACTAGAGACTGGACTTTTTGCCATGGATCACCACCTTCCTGGCCTGGATGTTCAGCCAGTTTTCAATCTACCACACTGTCCACTGTCTAGACATATCTCATTAGTCTGTCTATGAAGTTGTTATGGGATACAGTGTTGAAACCCTTACTACAATAGAGGTAAACAACACCCACTGCCCTCCCCAAATCCACCAAGCTCTTCGCCTCATTGTAGAAGGCTATCAAGTTGGTTAAGCAAGCTTTCCCCTTCCTAAATCCATGTTGACTAGTCCCGATCACCTTCTTATCCTTCATATGTTCTAGTTTCCAGAATTATTTGCTGTATCATTTTCCCTGGGACTGAGGTGAGGCTGACCAGTCTGTAGTTTCCCCCATCTTCCTCTTGCTCTTCTTCAAGACAGGAGTGACACTTACCTTCTTCCAGTCTCCCCAGACACGAAGGAGCAGAGCAGCACGGTGCCAAGCAGGTGAACCTAAATAACCCAGTCAGAGACATAAGGCCTTGCCCCATCCCCTCAGAGCATCCCAGACCCATGGGTCTGGAGTGACACCCACCACTGTGAGTCCCTGGGAGAGGCTGTCCTAAGATCACCTAGGGGGTCACTACTGGGGAGTGTGGGCTCATTAAGAGGTAAAGAGCATTTGGGGAATGCACAAAATTTATTACGGGGTTGACTGAGGAGGAACAAGTGGGGGGAAATAGAGGAAACGGGGGAGAGCAGGGGCTTGTTGGGTATAAACTGTTGACAGACCAGTGCACTTGTCTGGCCATGCCCTGTACCTGGTGCCTGCAGTTGGTCCTGACTGCTCGTTAAACTCCATTTCTACCTGTTTTCTGGGATGAGGGACACTGTGCATGTGTGTGGGGGGGTGGAGTGGGGTGTGTGTGTCTGAGTGCAGCCACTGCAGCAGGATTAGGGCACAGGGACCTGTGAGTGCTGGGTGGACTCATGTCACAGGGACCCAGGCACCTAGGGTGCAGCACCCAGTGAGACTGGGGGGCATGAACATTGTGGGGGTGCCCAGGCCAGTGTGTGATTGCTGACAAACATCAAACAGGGCTAGCTGGAGAGTAGGGTGAGATGTGTGGGAGCCAAATATTGGAGGAGCCATAAGTCTGGGCCACATGCTGCAGAAAACAGGGTCTGTGTGATGGCTACTGGAGGGACCAGGAGGCCCAAGCTGGATACTGGAGAGACAGTGGAGCCAGGTGGTCAGCTACTGGTAGGGTCATGAGTCTGGACTAGCTACTGGAGAGACCCGTTCGTCTGTGCATGAGGCAATGTATATACTAATAGGTTTTCACCATATATACGCCCAATGTATATACATGGGTTTTCACCATTTTTGATCAGAGATTGGAACAGGATGAAGCCGTCGGTGGTGTTTGTGTTTGTGTGAGAGCGCTGAATGTTTCTGTCTGTTTTCGTGTGAGGCTGCCATTTCTATGTGTATTCATGTGTTGTGTGCATCAGTGCCCATTGGGAACACATGCTGAGCCTCACTACTGGCTGGGCCTGGGGACATGGAGCTGTGGCAACTTCACCTGTGTCAGGCTACTGGTTTTGCAATCCCTAGCTGAAAGAAAGAGAATAGTTATTCTCCTCTATTTTAACCTAACCTAACAAATCTGGAGAATGTTGAACTTTTTAAAGTTTTTGTGGTTTTTAGACTTAACAATAACAGCATGATAACAGATAGATGGTGCTTGTTGACGTAACACTGTTTTCCCCAATGAAACTATAAAACATCTTGATGAGAATTTAGAAGGATATTTAAAATGTAATCCTACCATGACTTTGAAAGTTTAAATTGAAAGATTACAAACGTTTTGCAAGAACAGCCAAGATTTACAGTTCCAGATATCCACAGTAGCTTTGAAGCCTTTGTGACAGTGAACTGAGAACTCAAGGCAATCTGCAAGCTTCCCGATCTTTCTCTACTTTTACACAGCAGTTCAGCAAAAGAAGACAGAAAGGAAAGGTGATGGCCAAGCCAGATTTTTTAAGTGCTTATAAAGTCAGTATTGAAATGTAATAAGTGATAGATGAATATAAATAAACTTAAAAAAAAATAAGAATCTACATCCTTCTTCTATTAAGTGTCATAAAATATTAACAGAAACATCTGTAAAGAGAGGTGAATGGAGACCGTTGTTTTAAATTGAAGCAGTGAGTAAAAATTAAGCCTTTGTCAAAGCCCCTTAATATTAAAATGAAATTCCTTTAACCTTGAAAACTGACAGTTGGGAGTCTGTAGTCACCTAAAGATTTTATTAAAAGCCATCTCAGAGGGTTGCCCAATGCAACATTAGTGGCTATGATAGAGCTGAGCTTTGTCTTTCAAATTTCTGGCAAGTCTGAATTTGAAATACTAGCCTTTATTAACAAAATTGTACTACAGAAGACCAGTGAGTGCCACCACTTGCAAATAATTAAAATTTATCATTGCTGAAGAGCTGAAACAGAACAGCATCTGTAAGGCTTTCTAGATAACTATGCTAATCTTCTTAGTCTCTGTTGCATAACAGCCAATTTCTAAATCTAGTATCATTATTCAAAAATGTAAATAAAAAATAAAAAATGGCGATCATTTTGTTTTACTTCAAACAATAATGATGTTCTTAACTACTGATCCTAATGGTTTCTTCACTGATGAACTTAAAATACTTTCCCTGGCCAGGCCCCGCTGTGAGAGCTTCTTGCCAGGTTTCAGTGGTGTGTGCCTAGCCTTGCCATGTGGTTTCAAGCAGCCAAGTTTCTAATTGCTTGCAGAGCGATTACAGGGGAAGAGGGAGCTGGAAAGTGGAGCACACCTAAGGGAACATGCCCCATATCTTTTGGTGCAGTGGTCATTACCAGTCCCAAGGGTTGAACACCAAAGCTGTGAGAGGAGGCTGTATCATGATCAGAGCTGTGTTCAATTTAAAGAAAAGAGACCTGGGGTGGATGGCTCTGCTGGGCTCTCTCCTGTCCCGGAATTCACAAGTCACCCTGAGGATGGGGAGCTGAGGGTACTGTAAGGGTACATGGAAGGTGAGAGCATCTGTTTCATTGAGGGTATCCAGTCAAGGATGACCAGTTAAATGTAAAGGGGATAATAAGTAAAGGGGGAAGTGATAAACAAAAATGTACATTGAGACAAACATGGTAAGCAAGGGATAACAGAGACAATGACAAAGATCAAGTGTCTCCAGACACTAGCTGATGGGCCATTAAGAAACTCCAGGCACATCTTTGGAGGGCCATCCTGAACTTTGTAACTCCAAGTTTCTCCTTTGTAACGGGGAAAGGAGAGTAACATGAGGATTTGGGGTATTCGAGGGTGCCTGTGGGAGCAGTATATGAGTGCTGTGTGTTCGCAGCGAGCACTGAGCTGGTCCAGCCAGTGAGCCGGGGACGTGTGGGGCGGGTAAAGGGCCTGAGATCAGGGAAGGGGTCCTGGGTGGACAGAGGGGCCTTGCTGGTACTCTGGAGAATCTGTGAACGTGCTATGTGCCTGTGAACCTGGAGAGCGCCGTGTGTGTGCCTGCGCTAGGGAACTTTAGTCTCTGCCAGCTGAAAAGGAGGAGAAGGAGGAGGAGACATGTGTGCTTGTGTTTTATGACAGTCCTGTAGGTGGGTGCTGTGGAAGGCCCCACCTTGTCTGGCTGACTGTGTGACCGGCTGTGTCGGTGTCCACCACATGTGTGTGTGTCTCTGAGGCAAGTGCTCAGCTTTGCTACTGGTTGAACCTTCCACCAGCAGTCTGCAGGTGCTTGATTGGGAAAGACCGTGCAAGTGAATATCAAAGCTTTGGTCCAAATCTAATCAGATTTGCAACATGGAAGAGACTATCTCCTGAGGGAAATAAAGTAGATGCCATTATTTAAAGTATCACTAGTTATTTAAAAGCCTTCTCTGGACCCAAGCCTTTGATGTCTAACAACCCATGTTTTTTTTTCTCCAGACTGTTCTTACCCTTTCCCCTTGTCCCATTACCATGTTCTTAGATTTTTCAAGAGGCATTTACATCAGCTGATCTTCAGGCCAGAAACTATGTCTACTTTCCATATGAAGTCCTAGGTGCACTTCTTAAATGCTGTCTAAAAAAAAAAAAAAAATTCATATACAATAATAGATTTTAATAAATTTATTTTAAAATGCAAGTAGCAAATTTAAAAAATGCATTCTAATTCTATATTCTAACAATTCTATAATTTCACTGTTTACCTTTGACCAATTTCTAGGTTCAAGGCATTTGAGCCAATCTGTCACAGACATTTTCTTTATAGGTTGACCAGAATCCCTCCAAGACGTAAGAACTCCTTGGGATCTCATCCATAAAAAACACAAATAGTATTCATAGTCTCTAAAACAGGTCTATAGGTTAGTTGTCAGAATAACCAAAAGCAACTAGAGACTGGAACAGGCATGTGCAGACCTAATCTCAGTACAAGGCAGTCATAATGGCAAGCCTTTTCTTTTCCAAATACTCCTTGTACGACATCAATTTTGCAGCTTATATACGCAACCTTTAGCCTTAAGAAATTCTACCTTTACTTCAGAGCAGCTAAGAATCCTCAGTCTTTCCTGCTTTATTTACTCACAAAAAATCTTTCAGCATTAAAACTGTTTATTATATTGTTTGTCAGTCCTTGGAAAGAGAAAGTAAACAAGAGTGTAAAGATTTAGAAATAAATCTCTATTACAATATTCATGACGTTGACCATTTCATTTTACCAGACCAGTGGGGAAACCACAGTGATTTATGGTTTTAGTGATTTGGATACAGCATTTATTAAAAGCTGTATTTAAAGTCCTCTGTGGGACAGTCACTCCTACTGTCCGATTTTATGATTAGGATTTGCAGTTATGAGGATTTTACCACATGAAAAGTGTTTCACTTGATTGAACAGTTAATTGTTGCAGAGGCTTAGGCTCACTTTTCAGCTGATAAAGGACCACCAACCAACTCTCTGCACCATCTGTATTCTCAATTTTCCTTTCCTGTGTTTTTCTCAAATGTAGATGAGTAACACTGATCTAGAAAATAACACAGCATTTTTAAAGAAAGGCTAATGCAAGGGGTTTGACTTTGAACTGCACACTTCATGGAAGCTAAAAACTTCTTGATATATGTATTATTTGCTCTCTCCTTACAACAGAGTTTTGTATCATGTTTGGACATTCCATTTTCTCCTGTGGTCTCCTTTCTTTACACATGAGATGAGATTCCTTTCCAATTTCTATAAAATATTAGACATTTTGGATCTAATTTTATTTCATGAGTAAAACTCTTACTGAGCCTTGTGCAGGGAGGAACAACTGCCTGGACCATAAAGCTGGAACCCAACCGCAACTTTGTAATTTCTTTCCCCACTGTTTCATTTATTCTCCTCTTTTTCTTATCAAATACTGATGTATAAGTGTGAAAGCACTATGGAAATTTTACAGTGAGCTTTTTTCCAGGTAGTGCCTGTGTTTTTAAATTTAACAGTTAATATTAACCATGTTGTTAAGCTGATGCACAAAAAAGTCTGTGTCTACATTAGTAAGATGGGTGGTACAATACCAGAGGATCTGAAGGCAAACCCATTTCTGTGGAGAACCTGACATTCACTTTACTTAGGGGCTTTACTGCAGATTTTCCTCTAATCTGAGACTCTACAGTAAGCATCCATTATTAACTGCGCTCTGGGAGTGATATTCCAGGTTAGTTTCATCCAAAAATAAACCAATTTGCAAACTGATGACGGAAAAAATTGCCCCAAAAGCTCAATCCCTGATCTGCTATCTTGCTGTAAATTACATTTGTTTATATTTATCAGAAAAGCCTATACTATTATGAAGTCTGAAATGTGTTTTATACAAGATACTCTAAAATTTTGAGACCAGATCCATGGTCCAGGTTTTTGCTCTCGTTTTGCTACAACACCTTCAATGGTCACCTAAGAAACACCACTCTCACCTTTCTGCCACCCATTCTCCCATTTCCAAGGATAGTTTTAAAAAAAACGGAAATGAAGAACTGGAGGTTGTGTGACTCGTAGGGAACACTACTGGTGATTTCTCTTAATATTAAGATGAAATAATGCGTATGAACTATACCAGAGAAAACCGTGTCCTAGTTAAATTGATTATGTCATTGATGACACTAATCCAGAGGATACCTGCAAAGCTGGACTCTGCCATCCCTGCACTATGTCGTACAATAAGGTGATGTAATTGGAATACCTTCAGAGAATCAATGTGGTAAGGAAGAGCAATTAAGTAGAGTCACTTAGAAAAAAACAAATGAGTCTGTTCTTGACCTTCATTTAACAAGAAAAGGATGGTGCCACAGCAGCAATTTAGTTTAGTAGATTCTTGTAGAAACTAACACAGATTATGGCAGAACGTAATTCCAAACGAGAAAACATGTAACAGGACAAAATTATTCAGTATAAGACAGCAACTGATGCATGAATTGCAGGAAGGGGAGAGAGCCAAGTTAATGAAGTGCCCTGGAAGAATTTCAAAAAAGTAAAAGCTCAGGAGATAGTATTCTCTTAAAAGGCTGCTCCAGGATGGGCTATTTATGAAGATGTAGTAGGATTTCCATACTTTCTAAGAGGAGAGAGTAATTTTCTCCCTGTAGACTGTGAGTTGACTAAGATTTTATATTTCTTCTACTGGTTCACAGAGAAGTTACCTGTAGAGCTTGCAGGAAATCCCTTCTTCCTCGTTGCCTCTGGGGGAAAAAAGAATGAAGAAAATGTTTGAATGATTTTTTTTTCCTTTTTGTTCTAGGCATTAAGCAACTGTGTTGTAACTTCTATTCCTTCAGCTAGTGGAAACAACTGAGACTAAAGTGGAGAAGAGGAATAAAACAGGGTGCCAGGAAAATTGACTGACTGTGTCTTCCTTCAAAGAAGTTATCAGATCCCAGCTGGAGGATGAATATCAGTCAGTCAAATACTTGCCAAGCAGTATTTAGCTCACATAATCGTACCCTTTTTTGTGCTGTTCTACAAGATTTATAGCTTTTAGTCACCTCTCTCTAAGCTGCATAGCTAAAATGTATAATTAAGGTTAAGTTGGATGAGCACCCAGAGTATGAAGGCTGCCAGAATGGTTAATATCAGGGCAGTCCTGCGAGATACAACAGTGATGTGAAATGGTTTTCTTCTTCTGTCATACAGGGTTTAGAAAAGAAACATGTTTCATGTTACTTTTCCAAGTTTGGGAAAGAAAGAGTTTTCAGCTATTCAGGAACAGTTCTGTTGGGTTACTGGCAGACAGTTACTTCACCCTTTTCTGTTGCTGTCAGGCATTCTGGGCCATTTACATGAAGTGAAGTTTCTTAATTTCATCGGTTTTGTTATTTTCACAAGAAAGAGGGGGGATTGTTCACCCTAGGCCCGCTGTCCTAACGTGGCAATGCAGGGTGTGGAAAGTCCACATGGCCTTGTAGATAGGCTGAGCAAGAGGAGGTTTAAAAGGATGCTTAGAGCATGCTGGTTTTCTTCCAGAGTTTTGGACTATGGCAAGGTATGTGGATGAGCTGAGGAGCAGCTGAAAGCAAAGCTGAAGTTTGGCAGGCTCTGCAGCATCCAAGCATGTGTCAGTGGCTGTTGGGAGACAGCAGCAGATCCCTGGAGCCCAAGTGCTTCTAGATGGCAAAGCCCTTGCATGGGGAAGGCCAGCCTGCTACATTCTTTTAACTGTGCAACAAAACACCACCTAGGGCCTCACTCAGAGCACCCACATCTTATTCCCAGACCAATCACATCCTTTTTTGGCTATTGAGCATCCCCAGTAGACTCTAACTTGCTTTGGAATCGCATCTACTTCAGTGTTTGTTAATTCAGAAAATGTCTTGGCCAGGTTTGATCTCTCAGCTTCTGCAGCTGACTTTGTTTCAGAAAACAACCTGGTTCTGTAGAGCATTTTGAAAAAGCTGTTGTCTGAGAATGGCTGGTAATAAAAGCACAGTGGATATAAGAAGGTGCTATAAATCATAGATGTGCAAATAATAAACTGCTGTACTGAGCAATCAGCTCCCTAAGATCTTAATATTCCCAGTTTACACAGTGAGAGTAAAATCAATGAAATATTAAGTCCTTGAAATATGAGTTTGTGTTTTCTTCTTTCCTATGATATATTTGAGACAAATCTAAAAGCAGGTGACATGGGTTAACATGACTATTTCTTAGGATGGAAGATCAAACCGCGCTACAAGAAAAAAATGAAAGACGCTACAACAAAGCCAATACAGAGGGTTTGATTGATAGGGAAATAGTCAAGTGGTGATGGTGAATGAAAGAGATGATGGGAGACAGAAAAGGGTCTAAGAAAAGAATTTATAAATATGAAAGCCCCACACTTATTTGTCATCAAACCTGTCGTTTTCCTAGTTTTGTTCTGTTGGTTCTACACTCCCTATGTTACAAACACGGCTGTGATGACTCCATCAGGCTCTCATTGGAGGCTGTCCCTGTCACCATCACCAATCCCCTTTGTGTGAAGCCACAGCCCGCGAGGTCCAAAACTCAGCCATGGGTCACACAGGTGACAGGGTGTAGCACTTTTACTAGAAACAATTCTGTAAGAAAGCAATATTCTGAAATGTTATATTCTATTTCAACAGTATAACCCCTCAGTATAAAAAATGTTTCCATATTGTCCATTTCAATATAGAAAAATATTGAAGGCTAGAATGCAGTGTAATTTAACTGTATAACTGGGAGGGAAACCTGCAAGACGGCTGCAAAATGATTAAAAGGTATTTCAGAAATTATTTCAAAAAAAGAATTTTGATGTTCACAGAAAGATTACCCTGGATTTTCACACAGCTGCATGTATAAATTACTCAGTTAATCTACCAGAAATTACGTCTGGCGTATAAATTACCCAGTGCATCTTTTATATCTTTTTGCTGTTTTTCCATTTGGCTACTACTGTTACTCCTATCTCTGATAAGTTACCTTTACAATTTTCACACTTGCTTGACCTTTTAGATATTGCTTAAAGAATTGGGAAATCATATCCTATCATCCAAAAAAAGGATTGAATTTCATATTCCTTTATGTGAATGGTTTACATTTAACACGGCCAGCAATGCCTTTGTCACCTGGAAATGTAAGAAAAATGAAACTGAACAATTCAAAGTGCACCTGCTGTACAGGCTATTTCCCTTTAAAATGATATCTCATGTCAGCGTGGCTACTATAGCAATAGTCTTTCTTCCAGTGAGAAGGCAGCACAAGCAATTTGCTCGGCTGCAAAGGTGCTTGGGAGATGGTTGTGATCTACATTCATTATATAAAAATCATGTTTAACATAGTGTTTGTAGATATTTTAAAACAAGCATACTGAATGCCATAACAAGAGCCTGCCTATTTCCACTGTCCATTACCCTTGTATGATGAAGAAATTTAAGTAGGTGACATTAATAATTGCAGGATGTGCATTACAGTAAAGTCCAAATGTCTCTGTCATGCTTAGTGCTGCATATTCCAGAAAAGAGGGCCTGAGAAGTACAAAAGTACTCATATGCCTAATCCCCCCTTTTTTTTTTCCTTCTGGTTTCTTACCTTGATAGTGTGTTTTTGACAGAAGAAACACAGATTCAGTCTGCTCAGGCTGCCTAATACTTTTCAGTGTAAAACCCTATGCTTAATTTACTTTAACTCTGCTAAACTTGGATTGAAACGTGGATTGAAATCCTCCATGATTAGTGTCAGTTCAGAACAGAACTTTTTGGAAGCAGTTCCACAAAAAATCAGATTTTTTTTTCAAAGTATGATTAGAAAAGAGTATGTTGCTTTACTTGTTAAATTATTCTTACTTGTCTCATTGAAAATTTTTAGTGCCTCAAATGTACTTGGATCTGGCAGAGGAAATTGGATGCCTTGGAGTATTGGAAGGGGTTTCTGATGACTTGGTGAAAATATGGCTGCATATGACTGAGTTATAAGCTGCTCAGGCAAGACTTCTCAAAATTTGTAAGTCAAGCCGTTTACAGACACCATCTGCATGAAGTCTATGTCATCTTTCCACCACATCTACCCAAGGGACAAGTTCTGTGCACATGTGTGGAAATGCCATCCTCCTCACAACGGTACCTCAATGCCTTTCTGCGACCGAAAGGGGTCTCGCTGCTGGTGCTACCATTGTGCTGGGCACAAGAAACGTGGGTTAAGTGGTGGTCTCACTCTTGGTATCCTCACCCTTCCCACAGACTCAATAAGGCTAAAATTAAGCAAAGGCTGTGTCTTTAGATTTTAAAGTTAAAAACTTGCGTCATAAAGCTGGAATTTTGAACAGGGCAAATGGCAGCCTTACTTGTTCACTTTATTACTTTTGCAGAGCTTGCTTATAATCTTTTTACCTGTATTAATTTTGATGCAATATATCTTTACACAATGGCCATGATATGAGCTAGACTTCTGCTCAGATGGGACCTCTCTGGTATCAGGGAGGAAGTCAATATCTAATAGATTATTATAGGATTTGGGTTCAGATTTAAAAATGCAATAATGTTGCTGTGACAGATTTGAAAAATATTAAAAACAGGGCAGAGCACTCTTCATGAGATCAGAAGCCACATAAGCTAAATATAGGATTTTTTTTCTGACATTGTTTACACTTCTCTCTATGTCTAATTTACACCTTGGAATATATATGACTTTTATTAATTTTCAATAATCATGCCTATATCTGTTTAGTCTTGGTAACAATTCTACACTGGAATGATTTTTATACTTCCTTTATTTTCCTGTTGGTGGTTATTTCTGTTTTTCACAGGAATGAAGTCAGAAATGAGAAAGTTAAATAAGCTGTTTAGTTTTTCGAGTTTAGCTAAATCGTTTTGTATGGCGTGTCCAGAAGTTAAATATATCTTGATATGTACAATGGTAAAATGCAGGCTTTTCTGATTTTTTTTTTTTTACATTTGTAGTAGTATTCTGAAAAATTTATAATAAAGTTTTTTGAACATTACTAGAATGAATTTTTAGAGAAATTCCTGTGCTGACTCCAAGTTATCATTCTTGAGCTGCAATATCCTGTCTGGATCCCTATAGGTCCTTCTGAAAACATATGTAATTGTGGCTTCAGACCAACCAAAAGCAGAATTTATCCTTTTTCTTCTGGGTCACTTTTGTCATAAAAAAGTGTTATGGGCTAACCTGGGTAGATTAGGGTATTCAGAGCTCTCTCTACGACACTAGACCTGTCTTGGAGATGCAAGTATAACATACTAATAATGTACTCTGCTTTCTTTAACAAAACATTTCTACCAGGATAAACACATAATAAGTATTGAAATAGCTTCATAGGACATGTCTGTGCTATGTGACATACGTTAGAGCATTCATAGGGCATGTTTATGTCATGCAACTTATGTTAGAGCATGTAGCCAGCAAGTTCTCCCCAGAGAAAAAGGGAGAGTTGCCAGGCCAGCAAGGTATGGATTATGCTGCAGCCATTGCTGTCTTCCTTTTCTATTCTGCTCCTCCATTTGTTTTGCTCCAGCACCATCTAGAGAGTCCTCATGTAGCCCTTGCCAGCACCTATCAGCTCATCCTACCAGGTGAGCCACAGTGAAATCTCTGTCTTGTTTCCACAATGACATCTGTCCCTGCAATTGGCAGCCAATTCACTCCTAGTGTGCAGAACAGAACTGAAAGGACTCCCAGATCAGCCTCTCTTACCCTACCTAGAGCTGATCAGGAATGTTATTATGACAGAAGAAAGAACATATATCTTTTTTTTTCCCTTTTTTTTTTTTTACATTTCATACATTTTTTAATGCTTGGCAATCCCTTTGGATACATGAGCCAATGATTTCTTTGAAAGCTAATTTCTTCCATCTCTCCTAAGTCTGTAAAAAATTTTGGATTGGTCAATAATTTTCACGTAGAGTATGCCCCTTGATTTCAAACAATTTGCAGATTATCTTTTTGAAGGTCAGGGCTGGAAATTATTGAGCTTACTGAAAATTTGAAGAAGCCTTGCTTTCATTCTGCAGCACAACCTGCCACTGTTTCTCCTCTTTGCAGGAGATGGAAGCAGACAGGACCAGCTCTGCTCAACATTATGTCTAACACAGAACACAACATCCATGTTTGTTTACTGTTTTGCAAAAATGAGCTTCACATGAGGCCACTCATTACAGAAGAAATATTATATATATATATACACACATGGATACAGATATAGATAGATATAGACATAGATAAATAAAATTTGACTCTGATCCCTGGTGCAAATTTGTGATTCAAGCAGAGGCTTCAAATGTTGTCATTTCTTGAAAAGAACACAAGAAGACACAAGTTATGATGGCAAATGGAGGGCTATATTTTTACAGTGGGCCCCTGCACCTTGGTGCAGTCAGCAGCAACTTACAGTACAGGGCTTTTTAAAATTTTCATTGCAGCAGCAACAGCTCCATGCATAATGGTGGTTTACACTTGAATAAAGAATAATTGCAGATAATGGGTCTGTCAGCATGAACGGATTAGGGGTCTCAGCAGTGGTTCCATCATAGCAGCGAAAATACTAATTTAAAATCCCGTTTCCTTTCCTTTGACCTTATGCCTCATTACTTTAATGGCATTAAGAGTTAATTTCTGGCGGAGTTATTTATTTATTTATTTTATTGTGTTACTTTGCTTGGTATATAACATTGCATTTTTCATAAAGCTGCATAATGTCTCTTATGGCATTTGGCATTTTATGGTTTAGTTCTAGGAAAGCTGGCTGCTTTTTACCGGTTGGAGGGCTGGCAATGAGCAGATGGTGGAAGATTTGGGTAATCACTTGAAATGTAAGGGGAATACGAAGACCGAGGTCAAACCAGCCTCTTTGCAGGAAGGCAAAGAGGAGAGATTCCTGCTCTCACCTTTTCCTAGTTTGCCTCTTTGATAGGAACACATTATGAAATGAGCTTTTCTAATGACTATTCCACTATGTATTCAAATACATTATTTATAAATATAGTGTGCATATCGTCTCATAGCAATCGTGTAGAATTATATTTTTTCACTTGCAGTGTCCTATTTGAAAATATGAACTACCAATCATACTTATAGTTTCATGTATTGTTGCCATTTGGAAACTCTTTTGCATAGAAATTAAGGAATTAAAGTACACTCTCAGGAACAGGATACTCCACAGCACATCCTGTGGGTCCATATAATGAGCCTCCGTAGAGGAAAGGAGAGTTCAAGGGAAGTTTTTTACCCTCTGCTGAGAAAAACACGTAGCATTTTCTGTTTTGCCTCAGCTGTTGCTGTCTATTTTACTCTCCCTGCAGACTGGGGTGACTGAGTGCCGCTGGTGGCGGATCTCTGCCACCAAGTAAAGGAGCTGTGGGAGGAAGTCAGCACACCGTGCAGCATCGGGGGTGATGAGAAAGAGAGCAGCTGGATCTCCTCTGAGAGCCTGCAGCTTCAAGAGTCTGAACCCCCCCAGCCGTAGTGAAGGAGAAGAAGATAGACTGTGCTTATCAGGCTGGGAAATGGAGACTCCCATGAGGGCGAAAGCTGGGAGCTGGTGGCCCCAGGAGGATGGCTGCCGCTTCACCTGCAGATTTACGGCCGCACAATAGGACCGGACAGGGAGCTGGGACCCGTGTCCAGTGAAGCATCAAAGCCAGATGCGACTGAGCCCTGCAGCAGTACCTTGATCCTGTTATAAGATTTAATCTGAGTTAACTCAAATAGATTGTTCATAAAAACAAAATTCTGACAGTTTTCTGACATACAGAAACTGCAGAAAAATTAATCAGTGTAAAATTACTAAATGAATATTTGATCAAAAAAGGAAGCTTTTTTTTTTAAATTTCATATCTCATCTTTAAATTTAGTTCCCCGATATTAAAATTTCATTTAAGTTTAGGGAGGTTCCTAGCTGAGTATGAACTAAAATGTACTGAATGAAATGAAATATAAACAGAATCAAAGCGAATACTGATGTAACTCCCTGCTTGTAATATAAGATAGTGAGCAAAAACAAGCAAAGAATTTAAAAAATCCTTAAAAAACCAAGCACACTGAACATTGTATTAAACATTTTAATGGCTGAGCTGCTTTTAAAGTTAGGAGGTAAGAAATTTCATTGAAAGCAATTTCTCTATGGCTCTTAATTCTTTCCTGAGTCCAGGCAGTATTTGTCTCTGGCTCTTAGAGGTCCTACCCAAACAAAGGACTGTTTCCTAATTCACTACTCTTCTCTTACTCTGCCAGTAGGAGAGAAGAGGGACAGAAAAACGACAAAGAATAAGGGCAGCCGAAAAGAATTGCAGGAATGAAAGAATCCAGGCCAGAGCAGAAAAAAATTGAATCAAATTTCCAGTCAATGAAATGAAATGGAAAAGAGACGTAAGGAAAAGTGAATAACCACAGGCGAAATTGTGCTGCCCCTGGTGAAGTCAACCAAAGCTGCTTCTGAGAACATGATGAATGCTTAAGAACTGCAGGAATCAGTCCACAGATTGTCGGAACAGTTGAAACAAAGCTCACGGAGAGAAGAGAAAGAAAAAAAACTTAAGGAGATTGAAAAAAGCCTGAGGGGAACTTGAGGAAAGATATGTCTAGAGACACAATCAGTAAAAGACAAAAATAGAAAGAGACGGGCCAGATTCTCAGCAGAGGCTGACAATTTAACCCGTCTTATGGGCTCTTCCTGTCAGAGCTGTATGTAGAATAGTGGTAAATAAATTACAGAATCATGACAAACGGTAAAATATATTACATTTAGCATCAGTAGCAGGTAAAATCTATACAACTGATCTGGAGTATTATTTCACGCCACATTTTATTACAGGAATTACTCTTAGTTTCTGGTATAAAAATATAACAAGTTGGTATTTTTAAATTTATTTTTTTTAATATTAACATAGATTTGCTGTAAAAGTGTCAGAAAAAAACATATCAAAATGGAATATTATTTTTTAAAATTGATTTCTGATTTACATGTATGGTTTCAGGCCCCTTTACCTCGAATTTCTATCAGTGACTTTTACCACATCAGATCTTTTCTATGGCATAATTTGCTAATGCTACATATATTAATGTTCTTTTTGTAAACATTAATGTATTTTTCATCAGTCATTTGTTAAGATTAGGTAAACACATAAATTAGTGAACAAAAAAGTTCAACGATGTAAACTAGTGTGATTCTACTAAAGCCAATGGATCCACATGGATCTGTTTTACTCCTATCATGCCAAAGATTATGTACATTAGAGGTTATTTGGTTTGTAAGTTTTCTGGAGAGAAAAGCATATAATAAAAACATTCTGTAATAGTAGGTGTGAAAGAGAAAAAAATATTTTAAATGAGCAAGTATCTGTTGCAAGATTTAATGCAATTATGAAAAAATAATAATTAAAAACTATTCTAAATATCCTTACAGACACGTTCAAATAGGTGTTTGGAATCCAAGTTAATTCTGGGTGTGACACCAAATTTGAGCGTGATCTGAAGGCCATTGAAATCAATAATTAAACTTTCACCCAATGGTTTAGATGCATTGCATTAAGCATTTTTGCATGGATACTAATTACTCATAACTTTTAGAATCCCAGAACCTCTGAAAGTTAGCCACTTATCTAGGCAGGGATAAATATGGATTATTGTGTCTAACTTTGGGCACTCAGACATGACAACGATGCTATCACTTACTGTGTCAAAGGTCCACTGCTACTCATCTCTACCTCCTGTTAAGTATTCTTGGCATTTGCCAACAGCTTTGAACTAAATCCAGGAACTTAAGATACAAGAAGTAACTGAACTAATTTTTGGTTTAGAGACTCAGAGTTAATTTATCAGTTAGTTAGGATAAATTATCAGCAAGTATCTCATGTTGACTAAGAAATATTCCATGCTTTTTCTGTGTGTGTGTGTGTGTGTTATTCGTGGAGAGGTTGTTGCGTGATAAATGTTATCACAGAGTAGTAGCTTGGTTGTTAGGTTGACATGCATGTGACAGTACTGAGGTTTCAATTATCTACTTGCATCAATCAATCTTTTAGTTTCCAACACTGTTGCCTGCAGTAATGTCACAGCTTTTCTGTCAGACAGGAGAACTTTGCGGGAAATGTTATTCATTACAGCTGCAAATCTGTCACTGCGCCTGGCATGGCTTGTTAATGACAACATTTATTTCAAAGAGCCGTGTTTCGCTTTGTTGCTGGAGAGTTGACTTTGTGATCGTAAAATATAATGAAATGCCAAGAAGATGAAGTGAATGAAGTTTGCCAAAAATACAGCTAAAGTGATTCAGATCTACTAAAAAAACCCATGCACACACAAATACACTCTTTATGTTTTGTTGAAAACATTTAATCACTTACTAGGAGCATGAACATGGGCAGAGGAAAAATGTTGGTTAGAATACAGTATGTAGAGCAGCATGAGCAAACAGCAAGTTAGAGCTTCATTTGGTTTCTTCAATCCATAGGACTGGAAAGAAAAAGACTTTTTGATTAATCTTTTAAAACAAATAAACACAGACAACATCCAGCTCTTGTATTACTAATCTTGAGATGTCATCTTTCTCCCCCTGCCCCTTCCTAAAGGACTGGAGCATCTTTCATATGTGGAGAAACTGAGACAGCTGGGACCATTCAGCCCTGAGAGGAGAAGGCTCGGGGGGAGTATATAAATTCCTGATGGAAAGGAATGAAAAAGAGGGAGCCAAACTCTTCTCAGTAGTGCCCACTGACAGGAAAAGAGGCAATGGGCACAAATAAGAAAAAACAAAACAGGAAACTTCATCCGAACACAAGAAAACACTTTATTACTGTGAGGGTGGTCAAACACTGGAGCAGGTTTCCCAGGAAGGTTGTGGAGTCTCCATCTGTGGTGGTACTCAAAACTTGAGTGGACATAGTCCTGTACAACCTTGCGTAGCTGACCCTGCCTGAGCAGAGGGATTGCACCAGGTGACCTCCAAGAGGCACCTTCCAACATTTACTGTTCTGTGATTCATGCATGTCTGGCAGATTTCTGGAGGACTTGTCAGAATAAGAGCAGGTTCAGGGAGGGAAAAAAGTTTAGGTATATTTTTCCCCCGTGGAAGCAGAAATCGTGCCCATTACACACATCCTAAGGATCCAGCTTTCTTGGAGTGGGAAGAACGATCAGGTTATGATGGGATTTATGAGCCCACCGCATTCCTGCTACTGCTGTGAAATTGCTGCCAGTATGTGAGATATTGGATCAGTTATCTCCGCTTTTCACAGCAAGCGCTGTACTGACTGCTCCATAGGTATATGCTTAGACTGCAAACATCGCAGGTCATCTTTCATTTGCCTTATAAAATGCTACTGCTTATTGGTGTGATGCAAATAAAACACCACCAGCAATTATATTCTAATTCTTGAGAGATTTTTTGTGCTCACATCAAGGTAAAGCCAATCAAGGCAGAGAACACAAGACAGGGGCACAGTATTGTTTTTTATCTTAACAGAAATATAGTCAGTCCAGATGCCAAGAAATACTCATGTTGCTCTTTAATTTACTGATGTTGCTACGCTTCCCAATGGCTTGTTTTCTTCTCTAGTGGAAGGTGTTTTTTTTTCCCCTTGGACTGGCAGGTCTCTGTGTTGGAAATCCAGATCTCTCCCATGTTCCGGAAACTTCAGTTTCTCCACTGATTCAAAATGACAGCCACCTCTCTGTCCTTGTACTGGGTCTGGCTGGGATGGAGTTAATTCCTTTATAGCAGCCTGTGTGGTGCTGTGCTTTGCATTTGTGGCTAAAACAATGTTGATAACACACCAGTGGTTTAGCTATTGCTGACCAGTGTTTGCACAGCATCAAGTCATTCTCTCTTACCTGGTGCTCCCCAAAGAAAGTAGGCTGGGGGTGGTCAAGAGGTTGGGAGGGGACACAGCTGGGACAGCTGACCTCAACTGATCAAAGGGATATTCCATACCATATGATATTGTGCTCAGCAATGAAAGCTCAGGAAAAGGAGGAGGAAGGGGGGACATTCATGGTTATTGCATTTGTCTTCCCAGGCAATGCATTCTGAAGCCATGCTTCCCACAAGATATCTTGACATCTGCCTGCCAATGGGAAGCAGTGAATGAATTCCTCCTTTTTCTTTGCTTGTGTGCACAGCTTTTGTTTTTCTTATCAAACTGTCATTATCTTGATCCATAAGTCTTCTTGCCTTCCTTCTATTTTCTCCCCATCCTGTGGGAGAGGGGAGTAAGCCGGGGGCTGAGTAGATGTTTGGCTGCTGTCTGGGGTCAACCCACCACAGAAAGCGTTTCCCTAACCAGAAAGCAGAATTGAAGTTCTTGCATCCTATCATTGTTCTTTGAAACTTAAATTGACATTACACATAATTAACTTCTGTCCTTTGAAATTTTGTTGGCAGTCAAAACCAAGCCAGCCACTTACACTTTCATAATTCAGGACACTGGAGTGCACTTCTATCCTGGACTATCTTTACTTTTAGTATTACTGCTGTTCCATCTCCTCCACTAATCTCTGTGGCCAACTGTTCTTTCTGAGCAGAAGCTCTGCAAATCCTAAATGAAACTGAAATGTTAAACTGTGTTTTTCCTTTTTCAGGTCTATGGATCCGCACTCAAGAAATTAACGCACTTACATAGGAAAGTGAATTTCTAACAATAAAATATAGTCCCACTGTAGGGTTAATTTTTTATCTACAGGGTGGATGTGAAAGCTTCAAACGAAAACTGTGAACAAAGACTAGTGAATTTGCCCTATTTGCAGATACATAATGGAGGAACACACACCTAGTGTTTGGAAATCGTAGCCCAGTACTATTAGCAATGATTGTGGATGTCATAGAGGTCTAAAGTTACATGTGAACTTTAAGTATCTTTTTGCATCCACAACATTTTGAAATATTCACATACTGTGTTTCAGAACACAGATTAATGTAGGGTCAATATATGTAGGTTGTGAAACAATATGCCAGCACAACATGGAGGTGGGAAGATTTATTAATTAGTTGAATGAGGAAGAGAGAATTATCACTACATTGATGATTATATAGGTTTTATGCATGTCCTAATGCTAAAGCAAGGGCATATCACCTGCTATTCCTCATACTTATCTTTATAATATGTCTCTTGTAATAGATGTAAGGACATTTCTTAGGACACAGTGACGTGCTCAAGTACTCTTAGTGTAAACTTCAGACTTAAACACTCAACGTGATGATGCTTATTGAGTTTAGTTTTTTGAATTTATGTCTGCTCATCTATTACATATTCCCAAATTAGGAGAGAAAAAACAACCACAAAAACCCATGAAAAAATAAAAAAGAAAGCCCATAGATTTTACTAAAAATAAGCAAGCATGAAGTTTTAGCTATAGACATCTACAAATTGCTTTTGACTTTTTTCTCAACATTGTAATGTTCATGAAGTTCAATAAGAAGTAAAAAATCCAAGATTTACAATATAGGACAGTTAGCAAAATCTGGAGGTATGAGTAACTGCTAGAAGTTTTGTTTCTGATCCTTTGTCATAACCAGTAAAAAGCCATTTGACTTTAGAAATAAACTTTCTATTAGATTACATTAGATTGGACTCATTCTATTTCCCTGTGCAAAGCTGTTGTGTGGAGAGCAATCAATAAAATGTAACTGTAATTTATGCTAGGCCTTGCCCTACGCCTTTACAGAAAAGCATAAGGGCAGCATAGACAATAAATGTTATAAATACAAGAAATATGGAAATATTTATATTCTCTGTACATAGAATGGAATTCCTTAAATGTTCTGTGCATGTGATAAGAGAATCAAACACAACCAAAGAAAGAAAAATTCCTTTTAATTACCTCATTGCTTGATTTCTTTCCTCTCTGGGATACCTCAAAGCAATTTAACATGTAGTATTATTGATCTATTTGTCATCTGAGAATGCTGTCTTGTGAGCTTTTGAGCTCTCAAAGCGTTCATTGTTAAATGAATAAATATTTATTAAAAACGGACAAGCTAAATAATTGTTGCTTGCTGGTTTTCCTAGGAGATAAACATGAACTTTGTCTAGGCATGCTGATTGTAATCCATCAAGCAATGATTAAAGAGTAATACTCTTCATTATTCAGAGAGAATATTAACAACATCTTTGAATTACAATTAGAATTCTTGAAACGCAAATCATAAAGAGATGTAATTTTCGATACCTTTTCACTGAAATAAAATTTTTGTGGGAAGACTTAGGTGAGAGATGTACAAGTGGACAGCATGTTGTATTCTGCCTCACAATTCAGCAAATACATAACTTAAAATAAATCAATGCAGTTAGCATATTGCTCATTCCGTAAATAAATACAGCCTACACTTAAAAGAAAAGTAAGTACAATGTTAATCAGAATATAAAGCAAAATTTTTGTGAACGAGGCAGTAAAAACCTGCCCATCTTCTAGTAGAGGAAATAAAGAATTCTTCTACATGCGATATTGACTTTGAGTGGCTTTACATTTACACTGGGACTTATAGGTAATTTAGTGAAGTCTATTTAAGAAGCACTCGTTTCTGATTCCTGCTTATTTAAGGGTCAAACACATGTCAGACTATACAGTACTTAATCTTAAATGAGAAACTGCATAACCAAGAGGGCTAAAGTGTTAAGCAGACCAGCTGAAAACGTTGGAACTGATTTTTATCTCAGCTGTCATTTTGATTCCCTTGGAAAGTTCAATTTAATATGGAGCTATTTAAAGGGTTGTAAATAGATGTTACACCATCCTTATATTTCAGCAGCAACATTGTTTCAATAGTCCCCAAAAGCTTTTTCATTGCATTTCTGAGTGGCAGCTCACTGGTGACAATAAGTTCAGCTACTGTCAAGCCAGTAACAAAGTTCTGTGCTTTGAAGTTCCTCTCATAAACATACTAAGGGAACTTCTCGCATGGTAAAGTAATATATTAAATGGTTAACAAATACACCACTGCAATTTGTGGATATCACCGAACGATGTGGTCTGTACATCAGGGAATGTGGAGAAGGATGATGCAAGTAATAGTGTTGTTAAATACAGTCCATCCAAATCCTCTAATTTAATTGACTGTCTGTAGGCCAGACTACCATTCAGCCTTCATGGAGGACAAAGACAATGATATTGCCAGCCACCTTGGAAAATGCACATTCTTGTCCATCTTTTCCCAGCTTTAGATTCTGTTTCCTTGTAGTCAGAACAGCCAAACTACTTCAACATATTGTCTGCCGCCTCTTGTCCTTTCTCCTAGTGTCCTTGTACTACACGCCATTTCCCACAGAACGGATAGGATTGATCCCTCTTTGGATTTTTCAAATGCTCTTCTTAACAAGTTAGTGGTTTGTGCCCTTTAGAAAATTGCCCATTTCTCTGGGAAATTTATTACAAATTGGTTTCACATCTTGTGGCTGAGTTTGCTCCCTTGTTCAAAGCTGAACCACTGCTCAAATAAGCTCTCCCGTTTACCACTAGAAAATGCTAAAGGCATTCTGATAACTTCTTAGATGACTTAGACACTGCTGTATAAAGTTTTTTATTATAACCTAGGGTATCTTTGTAGACCTGTTCTTTCTTTAAGAAGAAGGAGACCCATTCATGAAGGACTCTTTCTGTTTGCAGTTCTAGGAACCAGTGTGGATTTATTTCCCAGAAATGAAAAAAATAATCTAGCAAATCACCTTTACTCTGGCTTGCAGTGCTGCTAACCTAAGCCTCATTTCCTCTCTTGTAATGTGTTAAAATGCACATCAGAAAACTTAAACTTACATTTCTCTCTGTGACTGTGAAGAGCATATTTAACAAGCTGAGAAACAATTTTCCTGTTTCCAACACAAATACATATGAATAAATAATCTGCTGGCCTACTACCAATTTTTCTCTATTCCTAATGAACTTTATGATTCCTATTTCTAAGAAATATATCAAAATGACAAATCTGTTTCTAGTTTTTCTATTTCTAGTGTATGCAATTTTCTTTTTTAACGTATTAGCCTAAGAAAGGTCATCTTCTAAGGGTACACCTTTTGTCCCAACCTAGTTTTGTAGATGGCATAAACATGGCAGTATAGTTATTTTTCCTCTGTGAGGAAATCAGTCAGGCAATTGAAAGTCCAGATAAAATGGAAATGAAAGAAAATGGCACACAGTTTATGCATGTCATCTTAGTCTACCTGGGTTTGTTATCTCTACAAAATGTGAGCAAGCTCTACGACTGTGTTCAAGTATGCCTTTGGTTTAGAAGTGCTGCCCTTAACTAATGTGGACTTCTCTCCAGGCTGCTGCTGGTGACCTGTATAGCTCACTTGCTCAGTATGGTTTGTCATGCACTTTATTGTTCCTCAACCCCTTGATCACCCTTCTTCCCCACATACTATTTTTATAGCCTGGAAGAGCCCCCAGACTATCTTTTTTTTAGGATGTTGCCTGCCTATGTCGTCTTTCTACCTCAGTGACATAACCCTGTAGAGGAAAACACTGTTACTCACCTGTATGCAGAGCCTTCAGGTGTTAACTCTATGCTGGGAGAGTCCTGCCTGAGGATCAGCTGCTCCACCACAGCCTCCCTATGCAAAGTTACTGATTCCCTGCTCAACTCAGGAGCCTACGTCTAGCCTGTATGTCCATCCTGAAGACTTTCCCAGAGTTTTGCTTTAAAGACAGTGCACAAGCACATGTTCTTCAGGTGGTGTAATTAGTGGAGAGGTCCTCAAATCTGTGGCCACATTCAGTGGCATGATTTTTGTGCTGACTATCCAGCCATCTGTACAGCTCGATTGACTGGATGGTGTTTCTGGGATCACGCACAACTGCATGACGGGTTTTTTTATAGATTATGTTATGCATGGTCATGTTATGTCATATGTTATATTTTGCATGGATTGTGTTATGGATCGTGCATTTAGCTTGTTATTAACCGCCTTTATCTAGACTAGCAAATGTGATTGACGTGACAATATAATAGCTATGATCTTGTTTGCGGTGTATTACAGCTTTCCATTTCTGAGATTTTGTTGTCTTCACTACTTTTTGAACTACACTAACTGCAAGATAAAGTCTCAGAAACAAAAAAATACGAGAGCTAAATTAGAATAACTTAAGCAGAAAAGTATAGCTGCTGCTTGCAAATGGAGAGTTTATTAAGAATTCTCATTACAAAAATGAGCTCTAAATAGCCCTAGAAATAGCCATGGAAAGCAAAAGAAATGTTTTGTAGATCATAGGAATGCAGTGTGCTTTTTCCAGATGGTTAGATCATATACTCATTCTCTAGAAAAATGAACTTGCTCTTAGAAAATGTTGTTTAGTATAAGAAACAATCTTAGGCCTAGTGAGGTTTTTTTCATACCCTAAAACTGCTTATGCATAAGAAACCCACTTAAATCGCATATGCATCACTCAAGGTGCAATGCAATGAAAGATCAATATGAATGAAGTATTCATTCCTGAGTATTTTTAGAGTAATAGATTTTAATGGTGAACCATTAAGTTCCGTGGCCATGATTTCATTAATATCAACCAGAACACTGAAGTTTCTTGAATTAATCTCTCAAATATTTTATATATATTATACAAAAATATACAATCTGAATCCAAAAATAATAATTCATGAAAACATTCCTCTTTTCACCCCATGCGTCCAACACTTATAAATTGCTTACTGTTTTGAAAAAAAAAAATAATCTCTTTTTTCCAGTCTGGATTTCTGTTGTTTCAATTTGTCTACGTGAAATGTTTATATAGATGATATAGTAAGGAGGAGAAGTAGTAGATAGTGATTTCGCATGCCCCCCGCCTCCCCCCCAAAACTGTAGAGACAGAGTCATAAAAACATCTGTTAATATAGTATTTGAAAAATGAAATAACGATGACTATTTTCTGGTCATTCTGTGGCTTTCTGTGATTTTCCTCCAAAACTCCAGTTTATGAACACACATCTTTAGCTGTGGACACCAAACCTGCAGGTAATCAAAACACAAGACCTGTTGATGAGAAACACTTAAATTTCCCAGTCATTTTCAGAAACCTTTAAGTACAGTTAGCAATCTTAGTCCTAAGTATATGATCCTATATTTTGTTGTATTGATATATATGCTTAGTAAGAAATTTATTAAGAAATTTATGCTGTTCAATATCAGTGGCCTGGTTTTATTATTTACCTCCATAAATCTTATTGTTTGCCAGCTTGACAACAAACAATTGTATAGTTTCTTTCAGATGGTTGCCAAAAAAATTGCAATTAAGAATTAACCTTTCCTTAAAAGTTATAAACTTTCTTTCCTTTACATTTATTTTTAGAGATGTGCTGGTCCATTTTTAATTCATTTACCATTTAATCCATGCCCCATTAATTTTATATTATATTAATTTTGGGTAGCAAATAAAATTACACAGTTGCTGTGGCATGTTAAATTAAAACTAGTGCTTTTATCAGCCACTTTAAAAATCTAAAAAAAAAATCCCATATTATGTTATTTTGACAAGATCTGATTGATATCAATTAAATTATTATCCTACTTTAGTTTTTTAATTAATTGAGCTTCATACCAATTTTTCCATCCTTCTGCCTATATCTGACGCTATGATGACAGGATTATAATTACTTGAGTCACTATGTAGCCTTTTCAAATACTGGAAGAAAATTAGCTTCCTTCAACTCCTCTGGAACTTCTGCAGTATTCCAAGATTTATTATGAATTAACATTAGCTTCCAAAGATCTTCTCTTTCAGCTCTTTAAAACTCTTAGTTGTAAAAGTTTAAGTTAATTGTCTATTATTTGGGGGTGGGGAAGCACAGCTGCCCTAGGGAGTCCTTAAACTTTCCAAGAGTTCTTGCATTTCAAAAATCCTGTGCATTGGTTATATATTTTTCCATTGGGGCTTTATTTTTAGAACAATTTCCATAATACTGGCGGTTAGCAAATGATTTCCTAATAAATTAGCCTTGCCTTTTAATTTCCGATTTTCTCCTTAATTTAGAATTTCTACTTAATTTAGTACAGATCTTAGCCATAAATCAGGGTGTTGGTGCATAATTTAGATCTAATGTACCACATTGTTCACCGGGCCTTGACTGCTACAAAGGGTGCCCCTACTGAGTGAATAGCAATAAGCTTACAAACTAAGGCTGAGAGTCTTGTGGGATCTGCTTGTCAAACTTCACCCAACGCCCCAGCAGTTTGCTGTGGCTCTTCTTCCATTGCCTTCATTTCCCTACACAGCTGAAAAATAAGTTGAACCTCTAAGGCTGTCATTGGTTGTCTTGGTATGTCCGTAGAAAAGATATTTCCCACAAGAAAGAATCCCTATTTTCATTGTCACTTTTTTTTCTGTTTTCTTCTTAGTCCTTTCCTCAGTAGTGGGCAATGCATGGTAGGGAAGATTCCCAAAACAGGAGCCATGGCATGCCTGGCTAAATAGTCCATGGGGTGACTACATTGGCTGTACATCAGAAAAGCAGGTGAGCTGTACGAAGTGATCTACACTGGTAGAAAAATTTTTGGTTGAACATCATTGGTAATTATGGTGTTGGGCAAAAGTTGCCCACGGTTTCATTTTAAGAATATGTAAAGAGAAACAAGTCATAAAACAAGAGTTTTCCTGTAAATAGAAGAGAACATAACAAATGTATTCTACAAAATTATACTGAGGAATAAAACACTGTAAAAAGAATTAGCAGTACTTTTTATGGTTAGGATGTAGCTACTAAGATTTTAATTTTCATTCTTGGCATCTGTTGTGATGTGCTTGTTAAAAATTGAATTTATGTTTTTCCTTTTTAATTTAGACAATGTGAAATGTTTTCAGCAAATATATAACTTAAAACAATTTTTTTCAGCATGTGGAATATTTCCTCTGTTTCAGGCAGAATGAATTGGATTGGTAGGATTAATTACCATAAGTGTGGCCATGATAGAATAATACATGGCCTTAATAATAAAATTTTAAATTCCTCTATACTATCAGTTAAAGAAAGCTTCCATTTACACAGATGGTATTTTCAGAGCTATTTTAGATGTAAAATAAAATGATGGAAATTCCCAGCTGATATACATATCTTTCGGTTTTCTAATTCTTGCTTATATGTGTGCAAATCCTGAAATTTCTATTGTGCATGGCATATGCTATTACTGATTCCATTTTCAGTAATGATATTTTATCTTTTGAGGTTGGTATATAGCAGAGAGCTCATCAGTCCAAAAAAAAGACATTGTCTAACAAAGCTCTCTCTGTATCTGTTATGGTTCAGATGGCGCTTTCTCTGCGGCGTGTCCAATTGCTGCGGTATTTGATGATCTTTCAGGCTTACAGAGCACCTGATGCTGTCACTACAAGGTACATGTTCTCCCTCACGCATCACATCAAACAGGCGGGGTGAGAAAAAAAGGTGCTGCAAGACTCCTAGTGCCGCACTGCACTTTAGGCGATGAAGTGGCTGCTAGATCAACCGGTCTGTGATTCTAAAGTCTCTGGTACAGTGGAACAGACTTGTAGATAACTTAACGCTACCCTGGGCCCCTCCCCTCCCCACTTAAAAACTTCGTTGTAAACCTTCAATTCAGAGAACACCAGTCCCTATAGAGAACGTTGCAAATTTCTCTGCTGGCTGCTTGAAACTATATTCAGTTTCCTTAATTATGTTTTTATCCAGTGGATTTGAAACATTTATGATTTTCTTGGGACAGAAAATGATTATATGACTTGTTTGGTACAGATATGAATAGTCTCTCAGGTATTTTCAAAGTCTGAATTGAATTTTCTTGGAGATACAATAGATATTAAGAAGACATTAATTTTTTATAACTACTGGGCAACAGTGAGAACAAATGTGAGAAGATCTGACATTAAACATTTTGGTTGTGGGTAATGAGAAATGTTCCTGTGTAACACATTAGGAGGTGAGGGATGCCCAAACAGCAGAGTAAAATGTACATAAGGGTAGACTTCATTTTCCTGTTCCTGTTTAAGACCACCACTTACTATCCAATTAATAAATCTTGCCTTGTTTTGAAAAAAACAAAACAAAACAAACCAAACCCACTTTTTTTTTTTCTCAGAATAGGGGAGATGTGGGCTTCTCCCTTCAATGTAGGCATCTGAGATGTATCACTAAACTTAGAACTGGGGGCTCCCAAGGAATATTAAATGCCCCATGCATTTGTGCATTACCCCTGAAGAGGACATAACAATTGTCACCCTTGGCCCAAAGGCAGAAGACAGCTTCCAGTCCTTAAGGGGAATCTCTGGAGGACAAACCTGCTGTCCATTTCTTTTACTGCCGGGTGTCACACTCACTTTGGCCAGAGGTAAACGAAAGACTGATCCAAACAGAGTACACTCAGCTTGATGGAAAGAATCCCCACGGACTTTAGATCAAACCTTTCATCTCCAGAATGATATGTAGGCTCCATTCAGCAGCACTAAATGCAATCTGAAAAAGAAAATAAATGTTTGTTTCCATCAGGTAAGTACAACATTCTGGTAGTGTCTTGACCTTGACAGCATCAGTGGTGGTGAATGGGGCTATACTGATGCATCGCATTCCCCTTGGCTTGAATTAGACGCATGTGAGTGCAGCAAGTAATATGTGATTAGTGATATTACCAGAGAAATCTGTTCACGTGAAGCATTGACTGGTATTTTCAGTTCTTTTTTTTCTCTTTCGCTTTCTTTGTTTTTCTCTTTTTTTATTTTTCCCCTAATGCAGGAAAGTAACTAAGCTCATACCTTGATCTGATAAATTAATATATAAAAAGGAAAGACAGGAATTTTCCTTGGTCTATTCTATTTAGACATGTAGAACTAAAGAAACACCATTAAAACTGAAACAGCTGGAATCCTGTTATTTCTTTGAACTTGTGAGATACAATTTTCTTGCAAGCCTTTAAATTAAATATTGTAATTTCTCAAATTGTCAGAAGAAAAAGAGAACAGAATCTCATTCATTGTGAAGTTGTCAATATGCTTGTTTTTCTCATTTTTATTTTTATTCTCATTACAGCAATTACATTCACAATGTATAATATTCGCTTTCTTGACATGTGCTGAGGGAAATATTTGACTGCATAACAGGTTTCGAGAAAACCTAAACATTTCAAAATTTATTTTTTTTCCCATACAAGCTTTTATACTTTTGTTACAGCCTCCTAGGTACAATTGTTTAACATAATGACAAACCTTTTTAAAGATTATTTTTTTAAAGAGAATTGATCGCCTTAAAGTAATATGCTGCCATCACTCTGATTCTCTTTATGTGTTTAACAATAATTGCACTTTTTATTGTACTTTTTGTGCAAGAAAGTAGAATCTATTTTGAAGAAAAATGAACTCAGGGTTATTTTGGCTGGAAAACGGTGTATCTAGATTTAATGATATACTTTACTGGTCAAGAAGCAATCTCTTAACAAGTAAGAAGTAATTACGGTGTTTCAGTGCAGCCGCAGTTAGTCCTCTCTGAGAGGAAAGGTTGAACCAATGAATGGGTAACGAAGACAAGCAATAGACACAGAACCTTCTGCTTTGACAGTGTGCATAGCTGCAGTGGTAAAAGGTGATGTAACATAAGAGGAAGAACAAATTGCCATTCAAGCACAAGGCAAAATTGTCCATTCCAGAGGCATCTAACTGCCTGTGGGTTTGGCTCTGTGTAACTCCCAGTGAAGGATTAGCAGAGAAATAATGGAGTGCTGCTTATGGGTAAGTGCATTATGTACATGTAAGGGGAGAAGGTGGAATATAAATAAGCATATTCCTTCTCCCCATCATCTGCTGTCAGCAGAAAAGTTTTGGCAAAAGGGATGTTTACTGTGATTTAGCAGCATCAGGAAGTAGGGATTGACCTGATTATAGCAGCATCTCTCAGGCCTCAGCACTTTTGTTAATCATGTAAAAGCCTAAAGATGGCTTGGGAACTAATATTTAAGCTTCAGGGTTTGAAAGCTCTCTCTGGAGGGTACCTTAGCTGCAGGACTGGGACTGAGCGTACAAGCTGAGGAGGGTCAAGCACCAGACCTACCGTTTAGAGCAAAGGCAGAATAAACAGGACTGGGAAAATGAGCTGTGGTGAGGCGGGTGTGCAGTTCAGTGCTGAGATTCGTACCCAGGCGTGCTGCAGCTGCAGGGGGGACCGCTGAGCAGCCTCCTTGCTGGGGCTGGGGTACCTACTGCTCCTGCCAACCACCCCTCTGCCCGCGTCTCTTCCTTACCAAAGCAGTAGCACTGCTGTGCAAACTCCAGTACAACTTTGCCGCTCAGATGAAGTAACTTCTAGTAACTGGGTATCCATTTTATCCATTTGTCTTTCTTTTTCTTTCCAGTTACACAGGGCAGGACTTGAATAATCATACATTTTTCTCAAGCTGATGTTCAGGGATACACTGGTGTATCACCATATTTCCTCAAATGTTCCTCAAACATTTAGGTAATTATTGTGTTCTCAGGTAGGTGTTACTAAGGGGTGCAAACAGGAGAAAATGTGCTGAGCAAAAGATTGCTTAAACATGGGTCTGCTTGTGCTGAGGCAGAACTGAGCTAATCACTGTTCAACACTATTTTGTGCGGTGCTTGTACAATGGAGCATCAGCTTATCTTGGAGCTTAAGATGTGACTACAATGTTAGTAATGTACAATTACATTACGGTAATAGCATCATTTTTATAATGGCTTTTAACCTATGATTTCATTTAAGAATTTCCAAGACGCTTGTTCCATACTTTAGCTTGTTGAGATATTTGTGCCTACAACCTCCGCATTGAATGTTATGCTCTGGGAACAAGGTGTTTTCAGAGATTTTCTTGTTTCTTGGATTCATTTTCTTCCTGTTCAGACAGGGAGAGAAATTTGTTAACTACTTGAGCATTTAACCATTTACTATCACGGTATCAGATGAACTTGGAATATTTGTTACTTGCTTGAAAGATATCTAATTTATTTTTATACTGAAAAGAGTTTCCAGTTAATCACTTTTGCTGAACTTTTGCTGATCTACATTCCAATCTACCCAGACTTATAACTTGTTTAGTCCTCCTGACCTGAGCAGGATATTGTACAAGTAATTATTGTCCACATGATATGAATTGTCAATTTAAAGCATTTTCAAGCTATTGCATAGAGATGAGAGTAATTCAGTACTGTGTGTGTGGCTGCCGCCACCCGCCTGAGCTAAGAAGTCTCTATTTCTGAACAAGACAGCCCTGTGCTTGCATACTGGCTGGGGAAGAGTATGTGATATTTATCTGACATCTGAGGCAAACGATGTTTTTACAGGGAATACTCTATAATGCTTAGGTTCATAACATCCTTTTCATCAATTCAAATAGTGTTTTTCTGTTGCAGTGTATTCTAATGTGAAGGGATAATCTTTCATTTGCTATCTGTAAGAGCAAACACAACTGAATTATGGAATTTTAATGTTATATTATGAACCTATATAGAAAGTCTCACAAAAAATATCATCTGGAAAAATCATTAGTGTGTCTAATTTAAAAAAAAATCATAATCACTGAATAATATTCTTTTCATCCATTTGTATCTACATATTGCAGCTATGCACATTTTTAAAGGCATGGAGAGACTAATTTTTCCACATGAGTGAGGACTCAGATTTACGTGTAAATAACCTGGCAACTTGCCATAGTTATGAAATGACTGCAGCCCTGACATTTTACTGTACCTCTTTTTAGCATTCTGCTTATAGAAAACTGTAAACTTGTACAAAAGAAAGAGGAAGCTGACAGAATACCCTCAGTTGTAGCTCTAAAGAAAAAAAATTACTTCAGGAAAACCATTTTGGAAAACCATTTCAAAGGAACAGAGGAGGCACAAAAAATGATAACTTTCTGCTCTGTGCTTTACAGTAAAACTGCCTACTATTTCATTCTGTTCAATTCTCCTGGTTTGTTTGTGTATTTCTTAGACTGAGCCTATTTTTTCAATATGAAGCAGCAAACAAGGAAAAATGGCAAAAAAAAAAGTATAAATAAATGAATACTCCACCTTTAAAGAGATGCCTTCTTTATGAGAATTTAGTTGTGGTCTTTAATGGGGAATAGAGCTAAAGGACACAGCTCCATAGTGCAGCTGAAATAGGAGCTGAAGTGAAACACTACTACTGAAAATTAACTTCCAGTAAGATATCTCTCCCCATCTGTCAAATTAGGTGCTACAATTTTCTCATTTCTAATCATGAACTTTACCAGAAGACACACTGATTGTTTTATTTTTCTTTTCCTGATGGCAGTTGCATTATTTTTCCCTCTCTCTTTTTTGTCTCTTTCTGTATATATGCGTGCCCACACACTCACACAGGGAGCCTTCTGAAAGAATGCCAGAACACTTAAGTAATGCTTAAATGATGTCAATATTTATTACTTCTGCTATAATAGCATACAAAAGGTCTACCCAAATACCTGAATGTATAGTGCCATATGCTGTAGAATCAGAATAAAATTCCTTTCTTTATCTCCAAGACCTTACAATGTAAGTAAATAACTTGTGAGTCAAATATACTCTTTTTTTTTGCTGGAAACAGCTGTGTGCAGGACACTTCGGATAATGCTCTTGCAGCTGTGATTTATATTTAAGGTAGGTTTTCAGACAAAAATTCCCAGTCACACGGATTGCAGGATTAAATTGGAAGGAACAGATCATCTATGACCGGTTTATATAGAATAGCTGGAAAATTTGAACAGGAATTAAGTATCGAGTCAATACTAGGACATCTTCCATATATTTGTAAGAAACAGGTGGCTATTGACAGCTATTGAAACTGGCTAGACAGGTAGTCCAGGTTTGGTTGAGAATTAAAACGTGTACAAACCAGACCAGGGAGAGATGAACCCCCTGGAAAGCCTCAACTACACTTTGTAGTGCTACAGCATGCACAGCGCTCGCCAGTGCTAATGAAGGATTAAGGACTACGTAGTGTCAATTGCAAACCAGTTCTTGCCTACAATAAGATTAAAACCAGATGTTATTTAGGAAGTTAACTGTAATTTTAAAAGCAATTCATGAAAAACATTATAAGATCTTGAATGGGCCATGGAGAGCGTTCAGAAGTTTCATATTAAGATGAAAAAGGCAGTACCAGAGGGTAGAACATTTCTAGTTCATCATAATTTAGCTTCTGATGCATTTAAATAAGATTAGAAGAGGTGTAATCAAATAAAAGAAGGAATTATTAATTGACTGCACTGCACTTCTTAGAAGATTTTTTTTTTCCGTAATGCATTCATACCCAACATAACTTATTTTTGAGATACAAGTGAAGCAAACGTAAAAATGATTGTACAGAAGAGCAGTTTACGTGACTTTTACTAAAAGTCACCCGATGCATTTGCCTAATGCCATACTCCACACTGCTGTTATGATTATACTTTCCTAGAAGATCACAGGTATTGAATTAAACACTTATTTTCTGCAGCTGCACGTTTAGAAATACACACTGTCTGACACTGCTGAGGACTTCTTTGTTTTAGCAACACATTTTCTTTCTTCCTCTGATCTGGAGACATCATACAAGATCAAAGGAGAAGATGATGGTAGCCTGTGCCTCTGGATGTCTGACTCCTTCCCAGCCTCCCCGGCAGCCCTCCGGGTTCAGAGCTCAGCGACTGCAGGAGTGAGTGATGCAGAAATGGGGCTGACAGAGCCAGGAGCTGGGGGAGATGCTCATTGTGTTATCGACGTCTTAAGAAGACTCAGCAGCAGATTTGGCTCTGGTTAAGGTGCTTGAAGATTTCCAACTAACTCAGCCCAAGGCTTATCTTAAGGGAGAGACTGTGAGACTGCATTTCTCTTATAATACCATTTTAGCCTCTACTCCAGATTAAGTAAAAGAGGGATCAGATATTAGCCAATGATCTTTAAATAATTGCTGTACAACACATCCGTGTTTTGAGACTTAGTTTTTAAAAAAATTAGTTTAAACCCTTCTGGTGTGTTTAATTAAAAATCATTTTCTCCTTTCAACTAAACATTGTTCAGAAAGAGGCACGCTGAAAAGCAAAGAGCAGAATCTTAGGAAATAAATTTAATCTTGAATACTGAGTTTTTCACACTGTTTTCTGCAGTGGCAAACATTTTATGTTGTGCTTCAGCAGTACACAAAAGCACTTCTGTTGCATTCAAGAATGTACATACTACTCCAAAGCTAAACATGAATACAATTGGTAGCACGGTCAAAGCTATCATTACAGCATGTTTTATTTCTACTTTTAAAATATAGAAATATTTAAAGTAAATGTTTAAATTGTGTAATTGATGTTTTGTATTGCAGGAAGCATTCTCCATGGAATCAAAATAAGAGCAGAAATGGCTAAATGTTTGGTTTTGTTCAGTCACTAACAGAAAACTTTCTCAAATCTGGTGTGTCAGCAGTCTTCAAGTCTTACTTCTACGTCTGCAAAGGCAAGTAAAAAAAAAGGAGACAATTAAATTTATGCTTTGTTTGTTTGTTTTCTCTCAAGGAATTGTATTTAAAAGCATTAAATGGACAAAGCATATCTTGTTTTTGAAATCTGGTCCCTTCTTGTCCATTTTCTAAATGTTCATTAAAGTTAATTCATCAATGTAAGTGGTGTCCCTCCACTCTTTGAATATAGATATGTCTGAATGTTTTGCCTATACCTGTTGAATACAAATATGTCATACAAATACATTTTCTTGTGACGAAGGTAACCCTGATAGTAGTTAAGTCTTTGGTTATTCCCCACTCAATGCAATAACCCAATAATTTGAGTTATCAGACTTTTTAGATGAACAGAATGTATACTCTGGAGTCCATTGACTTCAAATAGAACCTTGCAAATTGAGCCTGAGACATAATGATGTATTCAGAAAGAATATAAATAGTAGGTTAGTCACTCCTCAGTGAATACTGCGAATAATTTAGCTTGCGCCTTTACTATTCACTACAGTCAATTTGACCCATATATTATCTCTCAGGTACCAATCAGAAAGAAAAATGTTGCTTTCATTAAATTTCATTATAGGCACTGTCATTCTATTTCTTACTCCACTTTAGACGAGTAATCCAAAGCAGACTAAGAGATTTTAGAAGTTACCACTGATTCGTCAACATCACATTTTCACTTTTTTACTGACTGCAAACAGAATAGTTAGGAAAAATAGGGCATACTGGAAAAAAATTTCCAGATGATATTCTGAACACACACATTACGATTATCATATTTTTTCCTTCTTAAAAATATGACAACTTTTATAACCTTTTAGGAATATGCCACCTGCTTCATATTTGCTGTTTCCTGATAAACATTTTAATGAGATCTCAACTGAAAACTCAATCCTAATTTTTGACTTATCCATTACTCTTCTAATTCTGGATATTGTAAACATGCACCCATAAGATTTTCCTTGCCTGGAAACAAATGTAGTATTCTGGAATGCAGAGCTGTTAATAGAAAAAAGGAAACAATTAATAATTTGATATATTGGTATTACAATTGCATCAACAGCATTGGAAAGAGCATCTAGATTTCAATATAAAGGTAGATTTGTGTTGAAAATAAATATGATGTTTTAACTACTATGCAGAAATTTAATCTTAAGAAATATACACTGGTGAGAAAACTAGGAAGATATTATTACTTATTTTGAAGATTCAAAACCTTATTCTGTGCTGTTATTGTAAATTAATACTGATAATACTACAGTGAAGTCCATGTATAATACAAGAGGATCTTCCCAGTTAATAATAATTAATAATAATAATAATAATAATAATAATAATAATAATAATAATAATAATAATAATAATAATAATAATAATAATAATACGATCCAAGATGATTCCAGAAACAAATTAATTTTAGGAAATTTTTGCAAGGATGTTGTAATGGTACCCTCACATATATATTTCATTATTTATATGTTGGGTTCCTGTTTACATGATATATTTCTTGATTTAGTTCCTTTTCATTAATGAGGCCACAGGACCTTGTCTGCGCTTACTCAGAACAATAGTATAATAACATTTTGCAGAACTAGAGCTTCTAAAATACTGTGCAAAAATAAAGAAGTAGATAAATCTCCCAGCAAGTCTTCAAAGGCATTTTTTAAAGGGTCAGGACCTAAAAAATATTAAAACTACTCATCATGTTTTGGGTTTTGTCAGGATACTTTCCCTTGCTCTTTTGTTCTCCTTGCAGGTTTCATTTCTGAGAGTTGGCTCTTGTGAGAAAGGGTCGTGAAAACTAAAAAAAAAAATCACAGTCAAGTAAATGGGGAAATGCTTGCTAATGACATTAAAATGTTTCTAAAGCTGCTAACTTTGATCATCACAGAGGGGTTTTTTTTTGTTTTTATCCACAGAAGGGGAAGATAGTTGAGAAGTATTTCAGTAAATTGGACACAGAAGTCCATGGTCCCAACTTCTCCTGGACGTGCATTAATAGGATTAAACACAATGAATACAAGTTACAACATGGAAATTCTGATGACGTATAAGGAAATGTCTTTCATTGTGAGCATGGTCAAATACTTAACAGATTGTCCAAATGCACTGTGGAATCTGCAATCTCCATCCCTGGATATTCTCAAAACTTCACTGGACCAGGTCCTGTTTTGAGCAGGGGATTGGATCAGCTGATCTCCAGGGACCATAAATTAGTCTATGTCTCTGAGAATCTGTGATCGACATTTTATTTAACTGATTTCCTGGATTTGTGCACATTGAGAATTCGTAGATAATAGTTTGGTGTAGTGAAGAGACTACAGCAGAGCTGGAATAATCCTACTGATATGAAAGTTATGTTGCTCAAGTATATGTTTAATATTGCAATCATTCATGTATCTGCTATCACAATGATATGTTTGTTGTCAAACAAATATAGTTCTAAACTGGTATCTTAAATTCAGCGAATTATATTTTTTCTAATTTAGTTAGCTCTAAATAAGTCTTTAATTTTATAATTTCTGACTAGAAATTTCTCATATTTGGCAATACTACATTTTTTATGGTTATTTCTTTTTGTTATTTAGGACCTTTGAGGAATAATCCTAGCTATCCCTCTTACAAGAAACGGCTCAGAAGCTGAAGCAGAAGCCTAGAATACTGCATAAAATTTCCTGAGGCAGATTCTGAAAAAGATAAGAGTGAAAGAGGAAGAGTGGCATACTGCAACTTTTTTCCTACTGATAATAAAAATACCTAGCAAAAGAGCAAGAAGCATGGAAAAATAAACCCCTTAGAAATACAGAGTGAGCCAGACACATTCAAGTACGCATCTTCAGTGAACAGGGAGCTATCTGCCTAGCAAGAACAGATGTACCTTTCTCAAATCAGAGAGGGGAGCAATGAAGGCTGTACGAATCTTTTCACCGAAGATTAACAGCGAGGGCTGAATCAACAAATCCTAACTTGTGATCACCTACACTGAAGGGTGAATTTTCATTACACTTTTATCATCTCTGTAGAACAGGCATGAGGAAAGCTATGCAGTGGAAAGAGAGGTCATCTTCCTCTTCTAATTCCTGAAATCGAAGTGCTGCAATATATGAGAAATCTCCTCCCAAAGAGGAAGGTGAAGACACTGACAGAAGAGTCTAGGGGGATGCTTACAACGGAATGGTTGTCACAAATCACTTTCACTATTCAGCTGTTCTAGTTATTTGATCTATAGCTGGCCAGGGCAGACTGTCTTGCTCAAGGCTTTTGCCAGTGCCATTTATTGACCACAGTAGCCAGGAAAAAGGGATCCATGTTCTCTGTTGGCAGGTAAGGAGTAGCTCTAACTCCATATTCCCCTTTCTTTTCCCTCTTCTTGTAGCTCTAGTACACACTCTTTTCCTCCCTTTTCACCCCATTCTTATTGTGAAGAACCATCACAAGTGGAGCCACAAATATTTCTGAAAGTAATCATAAAAACCCCACACAAATCATACTACAATGAAAGGCAAGGCTGTTACTTTATGCTGAGTATTAGATTTTATTTCATCTCTGGAGAAGAATTGGCCTGAATACAAGGACCTCTTGGGACCATAGATGATAACATTGACCAAAGCAAATAAGGTCCACGTCAGACCAGTGAAGAGATATTCGGAAGCATTAACCTGAAAGAGTCAAGTATTCTTTCAGCTTCAGTAAACATAAGCATTTCATAACAATACAGATATTGGGTTTTTTTTCTGCAAGCTATGGTGTTAAAATAAGGAGGTAAAGACAGAAAGACTAATCTGTCAGAGAGATATATAAAGTCTCTGACCTGAAATTAAACTAGATGTTCATTACTACACTTATCACAGCAGGAGAAAGAATTTCAAAGGTTGAGCTGAAATGTGGTGGCAGTGAGGTTATTGAAATTTTTCACTGCTACTAGATATTTCAAAGAGTGGTTTAATTCACTGTTACAGAAACTATGGCACAGGTTAAAACTTCATCTAGAAATGTTCTTACATCTTTTCATATTGAGATACAACTTTGAAAGTCACATGAAGTAAAAAACCCAAAATTAGGAGGCCAGAAGTTCAATCTGTAGTACCTTAGAAGCCCGATTAAAGAGTTCCTGGAGGTTTTATAAATCTGTTAGCAATATCCTACAGGGCCATTAACTTTCAATAAAAGATATAAAAGATGTACTGGGTCTCTGGAGATTGGTAATGGGATGTATAGCATTCACCTCTAGCTTGTCAGGTCGAATCCAGCCCACACTGAAAGGAGGTCTTTCTGATGCTGATGTCAAAGTTGGTGGGTCAACTACAGTTCTTTTCTAACTCACACAACTTCAGTGGTTGTTACCTAGGCCTCATGCCATGAACAGTTTTTACACAGAATTATGTGATTCTCTTGGAACAGGTCACGAGAGTCTGTGCATTTGGTGTGATTGCATCACTTGGCGTTGTACTTCTCCAGAGAGTGAGATGCCTATTACCATTCAGCATGACACTTCCAAAACAGAATCTTATTGTATTTAGAAGTAAAAGGTTTTGCTAAAAAACAAACAAGCATCCCAGTTATTTAGCAAATACATATTCATTTTTCTAAAAAGACTAAAGTTTGTTCAGACTTTCTGTAGACCTTGTTTGGTTCAATCTCACTTAACTTACAACCCCCTTGTCTCTACTTTCTTGGGGAATATCTCATTTAAAAGCTTCTCACTCTTGATCACTATCTTCCCCAGGGCCAACTCACTCTAACTGCTTATAGACTTTTGATTTGCTGTTCCCTCCTGTTGCCCTATAATTACTCCTTGAGTGTTTGGAGGCTATTGTGACCACTGTGTTACTTTGCTGCTTACTTTCACCAGCATCGCCCTATTAGCCCAGATCAATGTACTAATACAGAAAAAATCCAGTAATCCAATACAGCAACAAATTACTGTCTCATTGACCATGTCACTTAGAGTGTTCAAAAAAGTATTACACATTAGTATCCCTAGATCATAGAATCATAGAATGGTTTAGGTTGGAAGGGACCTTGAAGATCATCAAGTTCCAACCCACCTGCCATAGGCAGGGACACCTCCCACTAGACCAGGTTACCCAAGGCCACGTCCAGCCTGGCCTTGAACACCTCCAGGGATGGGGCCTCAACAACCCCTCTGGGCAACTGTTCCAGTGCCTCACCACCCTCAAAGTGAAAAACTTCTTCCTAATGTTCAATTTAAACCTGCCCTCTTCCAGTTTGAAGCCATTCCCCCTTCTCCTATCACTACATGCCCTAGTAAAAAGTCCTTCCCCAGCTCTCCTGTAGGCCCCCTTTAGGTACTGGAAGGCCGCAATAAGATCTCCCCGGAGCCTTCTCTTCTCCAGGCTGAACAACCCCAACTCTTTCAGCCTCTCCTCATAGGAGAGGTGCTCCAGCCCTCAGATCATCCTCGCAGCCCTCCTCTGGACACGCTCCAACAGGTCCATGTCCTTCTTATGTTGGGGACTCCAGAGCTGGCTGCAGTACTCCAGGTGGGGTCTCGCGAGAGTGGAGTAGAGGGGCAGAATCACCTCCTTTGACCTGCTGGCCATGCTTCTTCTGATGCAGCCCAGGATACGGTTGGCCTTCTGGGCTGAGATCGCAGATTGCCAGCTCATGTTGAGCTTCTCATCAATCAGCCCACCCAGGTCCTTTTCCTCAGGGCTGCTCTCAAGCAATTCTCTGCCCAGCCTGTATTTGTGCTTGGGATCACCCCTACCCAGGTGTAGGACCTTGCACTTGGCCTTGTTGAACTGCATGAGGTTGGCTTGGGCCCACCTCTCCAGCCTGTCCAGGTCCCTCTGGATGGCATCCCTCCCCTCCAGCGTGTCCACCTCACCAAACAGCTTGGTATCATCGGCAAAGTTGCTGAGGGTGCACTCAACCCCACTGTACATGTCACTGACAAAGATGTTGGACAGTACAGGTCCCAGTACCAACCCACGAGGAACACCGCTTGTCACTGGTCTCCACTTGGACGTCGAGCCATTGACTGCAACTCTTTGAGTGCGACCGTCCAGCCAGTTATTATCCACCAAGTGGTCCATTTGTCGAATCCATGTCTCTCCAATTTAGAGACCAGGATATCATGTGGGACAGTGTCAAACGCTTTGCACAAGTCCAGGTAGGTGACATCGGTTGCTCTTCCCTTGTCCACTGCTGCTGTAACCCCTTTGTAGAAGGCCACCAAATTTGTCAGGCATGACTTGCCCTTGGTGAAGCCATGCTGGCTGTCACCAATCACCTCCTTGTTTTCCATGTGTCTTAGCAGAGTTTCCAGCAGGATCTGCTCCATGATCTTGCCAGGATAATTGCATAACATCTCCACCTTGTTTTCTGTAATGTTGGTTTTAGGATAAATCCTAAAGAGTGAGAGATGTCTTCCTTACAAAGTGCAACACCAGGCAGCCACCCTTGCTAATAATAGCAAAGAATGCTTCAGTAACACTTCTCACTTCTGAAGTGATTACATCTTAAATCCTAGTGGAAGAATGGAGGACAGATAAACTCAGTTACCACCCTCTGTGCTGTTAGTGATCAACGGACTTAGTGTTCAAGGGCTATGATCCACAAACTGTTACTGTGCTAATCACCCACATAAATGTAATACACAACAGTAAAAAATAAACATAAAAGCTGTTTTTGAGCTTATAATGATAAGCACTCAAGAATTAAATAACATCAAGATTAAAAATGCCTGCCTCTAATTTGCATCCAAACTCTTCTTTGTGCAAATGCATTATCATATTGTCTTTAATTACATGGTGATACTCTGCTTCTTCTGCAAGACTTTCACTAAGTGGAAGTCTGATAAGCTGAGGAAACTTTCTTGTTTAACAAACTTTCTTTAAGCAGAAATTCTCCACAAACACAGGCAAACAAATTTTAAAAGTGTTCTATCATAAGAGTAGTTTAATTCTACAGAGGATCTAAGTCTATGGCAGTTTCAAAGGAAAGAAAGAAAAAAATTAAAAATCAATATAATTACAGTTATTTTGATACCAGTCCAGAAGAAGGAGTAGTTTCGGTGTGTTTCAGAACGAAAATTTATTTACAGGTGATCCTGGTAAATGTGCTGTCTAGTTGCTAAAAAGTTTATTTTTCCTGTAGAAAGATGCTTCTTCATAATTTTTCCCAATCCTTAAATATGTAAACAACATTTTAATTCACATTTGCTCTTCACGTGCTCTTGAAGAAAATGTCTGTTACATATTTAAAGTGATACTTTTTGCACTAAAAACCTGAAAGCCCAAATCAGGAGTTTCCCACTCACTTCACAGCACCTCTTGAAAGTTTTTAAAGCCTTTTACTATGAGTTCCCAATGGGGTATGGCCAGTTTGAGCAAGAAATTGTCTAGTTGTTCTATATCTAAACTCGTAACACATTATTTTGCAGCTATTTGGTAGTCCATTTACTGTTTTTGAAATAAATATTTAGCTGCCTTCCTCCAGGACCTGCTACAGAGAGCTCACAGAAGACAAAATATTCAGTTACATGGTGTCATGTTTTCAGCTGGGATAGAGTTGACTTTCTTACGAGCAGTTGGTATAATGCTATGTTTTGGATTTGGGATGAAAGTAGTGTTGGTAAAACACTGATGTTTTCAGTTGTTGTAAAGCAGCCAAGGCCTTTCCTGCTCCTCATACTGCACTGCTTGCAAGTAGGCCGTGAGGGCACAAAAAGCTGGGAGGAGACCCAGCCAGGACAGCTGACCTCAACTGACCACAGGGATATTCCATACCATATGATGTCATGCTGAGCAATATAAAGCTGGGGGAAGAAGGAAGGGGGGGGTCATTTGGAGTTATGGCGTTTGTCTTCCCAAGTAGCCGTTATGCATGATGGAGCCCTGCTTTTCTGGAGATGGCTGAACACCTGCGTATCGATGGGAAGCAGTGAATGAATTCCTTGTTTTGCTTTGCTTGTGTGCACAGCTTTTGCTCACCCTATTAAGCTGTCTTTATCTCAACCCACAAGTTTTCTCACTTTTGCTCTTCTGATTCTTCTCTCCATCCCACTGGCGGAAAGTGAGTGAGCGGCTGTGTGGTCCTGGTTGCTGGCTGGGGTTAAACCATGACACATGATCACACAGGCTCCAGGGATTGCCTCTCATATGTAAGTGCACATGTGTATGTATACACACACTACAGACCAAGGCACCTCTGCTGCAAATTTAAGAACAAGCATACAAGCAGAGATGAGCCATGTGCACCTATGTCATCTTCATTAGGAGTTAAACTGGGCCTTGGGATAATCTCTTTTTTTCCCCCTTTCCTTTTTCTTTTCTTTTTTTTCAGGGAGATACTCTAGTGTGTTTTATTCTTTCAGTGTGTTTTATCAGGCAGCTGGAACAATCAGTGCTATACTTTTATAGGAAGATTACCATCTTCAAAAGTATGTTCTGAAACTCCATGAGCTTTTAAATGTCTTAGTAATAAGTTTCAAAATGCCATAATACATTCTGCTCTTCTAAATGTTTATTTTGTTTTAAAAATTGTGCAGATACTCCTTTGCTCAAAAAGGACCAAAAGTAAAGCTAGACTCTTCTTAGGAGTTACTAAGGCAACACATAAACTGGTGGGGTCCAATGCTGAAAAGTTCAGGTCTAAATTTGTCTGAATTAACCGACAGTATTCAGATCAGGAAAGCTCAATTTTGTCAGAATTATTTGTGTGTTTCTGTGAGCAATACTGTTTTTAAAATGCATTTAATGTTTCAGTTGGGGAAATACAATAGATTCTTGTTATTTAATCCACGGTGTGAATCAATATTGCACTTAAAATGTCAGTTCAAAGGGAAAATTCCATTTTGACATCTAAAATCATTATGTTTGAGTGGAAATATCAAAATCTTACAATCCTTTTTTTGTGCCATAGGAGTATTTTCTATTGTATAAAAGTGTTTATATAAAAGTATTTTGTATGCCAGCATTTTGTTCCAATTCAGCCTGGGTTTTGAGACAAGAAAATTCGACACAATAGGAAAATACTGTATCTTATTTATATCACAGATGCAAAACTTTCCTGCTCATTTCTCTGTAAATAAGTACCATGTCCATTTTTTCAGATGTCTCCAAATACAAGAGAAATTTTAAGATTAATATGTCAGTCAATACATGCAAAGAAAATTCTTACTCTGCTCTTGTGGTTTCTCATCTTCCACTGACATGACACCAGTGCTCAGCTGTCAACATCAGATACTATATCAACATTTCTGGCACCAGAAAACCTGACAATTATTCTGACATTTTACACATAATTGTTATTCAGGCCATCTAGCTGATCAAGGAAATTTCCCCCCCCTCACTTGAGAAAACAAAATAAATGTTGGAGAAAGAGAAAGCTTTAAATGTTTGACAGCATTTCTTTTTCATTTCATAAACTTTTTTCAGAAAAGCTCTTACTTATTGCTTGTATTTTATTGCTACTGATATATGGGATTCTTACACCACAGAACAAGCTGGTAGCACTACAAAAAAGAAACTTCTCCATGTGTTATCAGTGATATCAGAGCAAGACATCTCTCAGTTACTTTTGAGGAAAATGAATCACCGCAGTTTAGTGAAATTATCTTCTGGAAACTCAGGCAGAGCAGAAGCTGTGATTTTTGGGTACCCTGTCTATTATTCTTTGTGTGAGTCTGTCAGCAAGCAGTAATTGAAAAGAAAGTGAATTTAAAAACTTTGGAAGTTTTGATCCCACAGAGCTGTTCTTTTTGTCATGTTTTTAGATTTGATTGAGAAAAGGGATGTCGTTCATCATCTCCACTAATTTTGTATTGCAAGGCCAGCGGTGCTCACTCAAGGTTGTTAAATTCACCTTGCAAATCCTTTAAAGACGTTATAGATGCGTAACCAAGTCTAAGGACAATTAGCAACCACAAGTGCAATTGCCCATGGAATCTGCATCTGGCAGTCTCCCGAGTACTGATGGTGCTGTGCCAGCTCTGCGAGACTGACTTAGGCTAACATATTTCAGGTTGTCTACAGTACCTGGGGGGAAAAAAAAGAAAGAAAAAGGGGGATTTTTTGGTTTGCTTGTTTGTTTTTGGTGGGTTTTGTTTGGTTTCGTGTGTGTGAGTCTGTTTTTTTTTGTTTGGGTTTTTTTTTTTTTTAACTGGTAAACTAACTCTGAATGTCAAAAGACAGTAATATTGCTCGATTATAGCTTACAGTTTAAAAAGTCTACTGAAGATTTGAGAATGGAAGCCTAGTGCTTAGGTATGCAGCTGGAGTATTTTCCTGTTTTCCAGGCACAAAGCTGTCAAACCCCATTAAATAACTACAACAAAAAGGATGTTATTGGCCATTGCACTGAAAAGATTTGAGCGGGCCCACACTGCAGAGCTGGACTGTACAGGTGTCATGGATGGATCTGCCTCTTCTGTTTCAGAGGTGTATCGTCTCTGGAAAGTTTCTTCCACCCTGTATCACCAAAGTTAGAAAGGAATTCTGAATGATTCACAAATGACATGGAAACGCAGGCTTGCTGTATAGTCTGGAAAACCCTTTGATATAAGTTTATTTGCAGCATATAGAGATAGTATATAGTTTGCTTCCTTGCTTGTTTGTTTATATTTGGTCAGCCCTCTAACATAACAGACATTTCCACTCACTTTTTGTGGTTGCAGAAGAGTCCAATAAACTTTTTTCCACTCTTACTCTGTCTACTGAATAAAATACTAACAGTTCCATTCATCTTTATGCAGGCTCTTTTGTTTGACATCTGGAGAAGTCATTGTTGTGTATCTCTGTCTAGATATAAATAATTGCAATGTTTGTTAAATCTGCAAAGTTAGAATATGGCAAATTTACACTTGTCTCAAAATGGGAATTTGCTGTCTTGTGCCTACATGTTACAAAAGAGTTTTACACTGATGCTTTTAATAAGACTCTGAATTAATTAACAAGTGAAATCAATACATTTTTATTTATGTAACATAAAGTTATTCATGTTGATTGAAATCCATTCAATACAGAATTACTAATTCATCCCTGAATGGATTAATTGTGCTTTCATCAGAATATGATATCTTGATCTTTCTTAGACATTAAAGAATGTGTTTTCATGATGGTACAATAAGATCAATTGGTATCGATTCTATGCAGGGGCTTAGGTAGAAGTGGTACAGTACAAGGTGCCCACTTTTTTTGTATGCTCTTCTTGAAACATCTGGGTCATGACTTTCCAGAACACTTAGCAATTAGATCTTGCTGCGCAAATTTTGTGACCATTATCTCCTGGTGACCACCAGAAAATACGAAGGATAGAACTTCTACTAAGCAAGTGAATGTGAAATATTTTAAAAGGCAAAACCTATCTTAAAATGACAGAGATTGGGGGGAGTTGTTTCATACCAGTGGCTAAAGGCTCTGGCCAAATCCAAGACAGTGTGCAAATGTACAATCATGCCAGTGCTCATAAGAAGAAAAAAAAATTACATTAGAAAAGTAAAAAAAGTTAACATTCTTTAATTTTTTTAAATGGCTAAACCATTTAAATTATAAATTAAAACCAAAACCAGCTCAGATCTTTCAGTTAACAACAGTAAGTACAACACTATCCAGAAAGGGAAATTAAAACAAAAGCAGCACAAAAGCAACATTGGAAGATACATGGCTTGGAAAATTACATCTAATTAATTGAATTTTAGCAAAGTAATGAGTAATCATGAAGTTACAAGGGGGAGCACTAGTTTAGCTTTGTTATTGCTTGGTATAAAAATAATCACTAAAAGATAATATTTTGCTTTGTGTTGCCATGCAAAAGAATGTTATGGTTTCCAAATCAATCAATCCAGCTGCAATAAAGTGCGGGTGCCTCTGTTCTATGTGTGGTTTGAGAAGAGGATAAAGAACTTTTAATTCCTTCTGAAGATTAATTACAGCTCCCATCCTGGAAAATCACTGTTCTGTGACATTTATTCTTGGTGCACTGTATACCTGAGAAGAGGAACCACAGATAATACATAAAATATTGTCATTTCAACTTAAATCCCACTGTGCACCTACTTAATGTCTGTAAAAAACTTTGTTATACTTCTGGCAATTGTGCTTTGCAGAGGGTGAATTAATTGTTTCGCTTTGGAGGTGGGGGACATGTATAGCAAACATCAGAGATATTTCTAATTTCTAACTGAATTAAACTCTCTTAGCTTTTGTTTTCTGTTACATTCCAACTGACTTGCTGGTGCACAATGGGTCAGCAATAATTTTTAGACTAATTCATTAATAACATTTGAATAGTTAAAAACTAATAAGCTTGTTAACCCGCAGAGATTCCATCAATTTGGATCTCACACAAACCTCTTGCTCTGACTCTAGCTTCAGTGTAATTCTTCCATCTTCTTTTTTTGTTTTGTCTTTGTTTTTGTTTATTTGTATCATCTACAGCAGAATGATTTTGTAAAAGGCTTTCTACAGGCTTACTTCTTGAGGAAAGATTGCTTCTACAAGTAGTGTCAATGAATTAGATTTAACGAAGACTCTAGCAGCAATGATACAGTGCCAAGACATAATACAGACACTGTGGCTGCTGTACGTTAGCTATTTTTCACTCTTTATTTCACACATAAGAGGTTTGGAAAACTGTGGACAAGCTCCTTCAGAGTAAAGAACATTGTTGTTGAACCAAGGCTAAGACAAAATAATCTGAAAGCCTTTTTAGTGTAATGGAATAGAGAACCACAGAAATAATTTCTTCAACAAGTGGGCCCATGTTTCTTTTTAAGGATTTTTTCCCCCTTTGTGGTTCAGATGGAGAGCAATCCATCGGGGCTTTGTTTGCTTTTAATTCTCATCACATTTCATAAGACCAGGAAAATGAGGTAAACATCCAGCTGGTGGGGAAAGGAGACGAGAGATGGTAAAGTGGATCTCTGCTTGCTATACAGGTATTACATGCAGGTGAGATAATTCCAGCACTACATTTTAATGTTCAAATTTAAAATCACTCTGAATGTGTTTTTGCTGTTACGTGCTTGTTCTGTGGAGAATGAAGAAAATGGTATGGAAATAAACTCACTGTGACATTCCCTTGAAATGTGAAATACACATGTATTACTATTAATGGCCATTTCTCTATCACACCTGGTTCCTTATCTTGTCTTTAGTTCAGGTGTTTTAGGGTGTTCATGTCATATCCAGAAACAAATTTCTTCCTTTAGTTTTGAATTAATTATTAAACTTTAGGGTAGGTTTATTTCTGTACATCCCAGAATAATTTACAGTGTGGATAAAAACAAGCATGGTCAGGTGTGACTATTGATGTCCCAGTAAGAGGGTGCATGCACATGTACGTCTCTCTATCCTAAAATTCATAGCTGCTACTTTGTTTGCAGGGAAAGAGAAGTATATACAAACTTTGTATATTTGTATTTGGCCTGTGATAGTTGAAACCATGGAGAAGAGCTAGCATGAGGAGAAAACACTGTTATCATTGGAAGAATGTGAGAAATCCTAGGAAGTCATTTGAGAGACGATTTGTTGAGTTTAAGGGAAAAAACAGAAACAACAAAACAGTGACTTTGCAAGGAGGTCCTAGATCTGTATTTGCCAAGGCCCAAATGTAAGGAAAACAGACCAGGTCAGGGAGTCACAGAGTAATAAATCCTTTGGTATGTATATGCCTCTGAGGTATATTTGATGTCTATGTATGTGTAGCAAACAGGTTTGGAGCTGATTCTGAGAGTCAGATTTTAGTCTTAGTCTCATCCATCATGGTCTGTAGGCAAACGTGATCTTTGACATAGGCTGTGTTTGCACTAGCAGAAGAAACAGTGCCAGGGAATGTTCTTGGTTACAGGAAATGATCTTCCGTATAGTTAAATTGTTAGGGTGATCTATGGCATATTTCTGGCTTCGGCAGCACTTTCACAAGCCGTTCCTGGACAGTGTTAGGGAATCAGTGCAGGCCAGAGACTATCATCGATAAGCAGTTTGCGTGTGGCCGCCATCTGTTGCAGGGTTAGAAAACTTGATATTATGAATGTAGACCATTCTGTGCCAGCTTGCCTCTGTGCTGAAGAACAGCCTCAGCCATATTGACAAATTTAATAGAATTAATAAACAAAGTTGTTGAGAAACTGTTCAGAATCTTGAGACACAGGGCTCAAGAAAAGGGTGACTTGCACTCTTCTGTAACTTTGTGAAGATCCAAGAAACTGCCTTTATTGTTCATCTTGCAACCTGACTTTCTCTGAAATTATATCTATGAATTTAAATGCAAGGAAAAGAAATCAAGAAAAACATCAAGAAGATACATTTCCTTATCTGTTCTCATATTGGGGTTTCAGCATGTCAGTATCATCGTCTTCTAAGCAGATCTTAACCTGACAGAGTTAGAAGCTGCACAGTAGGCTTTATGGAGAACTGCTGGCAGACACCAATCACAGTACACAACTGTACTGCAGCTCATGAATGAGTGTATTTTTACTGTAGTTACTTAAAGCTATCAAAAAAATTAGTATTGAATCTGCTATGGTGCCCAGCCACGTTCATAATAAGGAAGCTATCTTCTGTACTTGAAATTCAAAGAAAGATCTCATCTAGATTTTAGATTTTTTTTAATATTTATTTTAAAGTGAAAGACATTCTTGTTTGTTATGTGTTTAACAACACAACAGGCCTTATCAGTCCTGTCTAATCATAAATGAAAATACATTATTAGAGTAATAAATATGACAGAAAGTCTTTGTTATTGCAAAGTAAAAGTTTGTTCATATAAAAAGCTCTACAGGCTTTGAGATGGGAATAGTTCCAATGGGTTACCAGGGCTACCCTACTCCTGAGGGATCCTGCAGTTCATCTTCAGAGCATTCCTGTCCATGTACACACAGAAGCTCATAGACAGAGAAGCCCAGAAGAGATAACTCTGTCCAGTTTTGAATAATGAGTTGTTCCTTGGTTTTGTTTTGTTTTGTTTTTTAATATGACTCTTTTTGTTATAAAACAAGGTGTTAATCTCCATAGTCTTTGTGAGAGACACATAATATAAGAATCTTTTGAAGCGCCAGAGATCCTTCAACTCTTCTTACTCTTGCATGTCATCAGGGTCACATTTGTGTCACATTTAGCTATACGAAAAACAGCTAAAATACAAAATAGTAAGAAGGACTTCAGCAAGCTACTTCACTTCTTAAATCGCTGGGCTTTTACTGCAGCTTAACAAAACATTTGGAAATTTTAACTAGAGATGTGTCATGGGAAAGACCATCGTTTTCATTGAGCAGAGATAGAGACTGGGATATAACCATCTGTTTAGCCAGCATGCCTTGCTCACCGTCATAGTTTTTAAGCACAGCTACAGATATGAACATAGCTCCCTTTTCTGTTCATATTAATTATTTTTAATTGTGGAGAATTATGAAGAAAGTGTAGTTTTCACAGAAGTCTGAGAGAAACAAGCACATTATTAAGACATAAATCAGCAAAAATGCTGATTAGTACACGAAGCATTCCTAGATGTTGCTGCAGTAAGTTTAAGAGACTAAAGAATGATCTCGATGTCTTTGTAATGTGTGCAGTGTAATAATAGTTGATTGATTGGCTTCCCAAATGGGACACAGGAAAGATATGACATAGAGTCCTCTATCAGTTAGCTGATTCAGATTTCATGTCTAAAAATTAAACCTGGTCTCATTAAACTGCAGTTCAGGTTGGAAAAGCGGCAGTAAAAAGAACACTATGGGGATCCATGTTCAGTCTCTCAGTTATTTCACAGGAGATCTGTTCCCTTTTTCCTAATTGCTAGTTCTATTGAACATCCCACTGAGATCTGAAATTCAAGCTCTTTCTGTCGACCATCACCAGAAATATAGAAATCGTGCACCCAGAAACTAGCATGCATGAAAGAGGAACCTGTCTATTTTACCAGTGTGGATTCTTACTGACAAAAAATGGTAGCTGTTTTTAGCATTGTTTTAGCAATAAAGAAATGCGGTAATGGATATCTTAATATCTCAATATACTTGGAAATTGTCTTTGCTAAAACTCTGTCAGTTGCAAAATCATCACATATATAGAGCCTAGTCTCCATTGTGCTTTACAGAGCAGATAGGTTTTCATTTAGTGATAACTTACACAGTCCTTTTAGTAAGCTCAGCAGAACTTCTCCTGGGGGTGGTGGTGGAGCTGAGTATAGAGATGTCTGCAGTATGTCCTAAAGCTACCATTAACTGACTGAGCTGATAAATCCATACTGTGTATTACAGTACTCTGCCGATGTCCCTGCCACTTTATCATAGTCTGCCATCCTCTCCCCTTCTCTGTGTTTGCTCTTTCCTCTTCCCCAACCTCACAAGACAATTACTATTGAAACAGCAGCCAGAAGAGCAGCAAAGGTACCTTTTTTTGACTCTGGGAAAGTGGGACCATTGCATCTTTGTTGTGCTGACAGTTAGCTGCTCTAGCCAATTGCCTATTTTGCCCACAGCTTTATGTACGTGTTAATAAGCTCTGCAGAGATGGCACCAGAGAAGCTTTTAGAGAACCAGCTTTGGAGTCCTTCCATTGTCCTCCCTGACACTTTTGGTTGGTTAAGCACAAACTCTGCACATATGCTCAAGCAGAATATACTTGTGCTATCATAGAGAGAAAGACTTCAGAATAATTTATTCCTGCTCTTATGTTATCTTGAGAAATTAATAGGAAGCAGCTGTGGATAAAGCAGAATTGTGGAGTTTGGTTCCTCTCTTCTCCTAGCCTGTCATCCTATTCCCATTTCTATGATAAAACTTCACGTGGTCAAAGGTAAGAAGCATATTCATCAGGAGAAGAGGAGTCTGTATTCTTTTAACCTTGAAACTATCTGGTTCCTGAGAAAATGTTTATGGCATAAAGTACCATATTTTGCCAGTGCCCTTCAAAACTTGCTATTCTTCTCTTCCCAGGAAGAAGAAAGAAATGTTTTTTTATAATTAAAAGTTTTTGAATTCCCAGACTTCAGAAGTGTCCTGATTCTAGCTCAGTCTGTAGGAAACTGGTTGTATAAGGAAGACTTATTACCTGCTTTGCCAAGCTGGGGATGTTCTTTGGTGACAGAAAAGATTCTGACATACCTGGTGACAGTGATTTTGCTCTGAAACCTCTGAAATGAAACATTAGTCTCAAATTTCTCTCATTATCTTTCTGTATATCCCTGTTCCAATCATGAGTGCTGGATAGACTTAGTGTTGGCTGGATCTCTTTGAGCCATGACTTACTCTGACATGTTGTCTAATCTGAGACAAAAACTCCCTCTAGGAATTTTAATAAAATACTCATTTAGTCTCCATTTACATTCTTCCTCTTTATTTTTCCCATAATTTCCATTATGACTTATGCACTTTCTGCTTGCTGTTTGTGTATTAAAGTAGCTCACACTTCGTGATGTTTTTATACACAAGAATTTTATAGGAGGAAGAGGAATAAGAAACCAGAGGCTGATCCATAATTCCATGTTGTTTGAAAGCCAGTTCTCTCCTGCTTAATAGCAAGCAGATGGTTAACTTCCCTTTTACTATTTTATTTTCTTGTGCATGCTTATGTCCTACTATACATTATAAGGCAATAGCCGGATGTTTATTCTCTCTGCAGAACAGAATGACAGAGTGGGTATTTGCGTGTGGCATCTCGCTTTATTCTAATATGATCTGACTTCTTTCTACTTTTATCCCATTTGATTATTTTTAATTAGTTTCTCTGCATTTAATTGCCAGTTCTGCTATATTTCACTTCTCTGTGAACACAGAGCTAACTCTTAGGAATCCAGTAGTGAAATGATTCTTAACTTTAATAGTGCAAGGTCAAGACATTGTTAGTGTCTATTATTAGAATATTTAACATACAATGAAATTCAGCAAAGATACTCTCCATATAGATTTTCTCACTTGCAGTTTCTTACTACGTTTTGCAATTTTTTAGGCAGCAAAACTAGCTGGCTAATTTTTGAAAATATGGTGATCCTATGTGGGTTTTAATGATGGCAACATCTACTTTTCTGAGGACATTACAAAACTAAACTCTGGCTCTTTTGTTTAGGACCAAGGTTTTTGGAAAAATTGAACGCTGTTTAAAATTATATGTTTTCTTAACTGACCTCCTTGCTGGCCTAATTAGAACAAGAGGTAACAGGCACAAACTTGAACATAGGAAGTTCCATCTTAACATGAGGAGGAACTTCCTTACTTTGAGGGTGGCAGAGCACTGGCACAGGCTGCCCAGAGAGGTGGTGGAGTCGCCCACTCTGGAGACATTCAGAACCCGCCTGGACACCATCTTGTGCAACTTGCTGTAGGTGACCCTGCTCTGGCAGGGGGGTTGGACTAGATAATCTCCAGAGGTCCCTTCCAACCCTGACCATTTTGTGATTCTGTGTAATTTTATGTAGTTATTATTGTTATTGTTATACAATAAAGCTCTGGAAAACGGCATGTTGGCTAGGGGTAGACATCTTACTTCTCAGTATCTCTTCACCTTTGTTTTTTTGTCCTGGCTTAGGGTTTTCATAAGGTTTCATGCAGGAAATTTTATTATCTGTTCCTTTACTTAAGAATATGTGAAATATTATTTGCAATTTCCGTGACAATTTATGATTCTAGTTACTAATGAAAAGTTGCGTTATAAAGAAGATAAAAGACTCAGAAGAGTAAATGGATACAAACACCCCTGCGCATCTCTTAGCCTCATAACTGCTGCTCTTTCAGTGTTCACACTTAACATGCTGATAATCGTTCTGACTTTACACAATTTTCTTTTGTTGTCCTCACGATACCATAGAATCTCTTTCCCCTTAATGTGAATTGCTCGTGGTATTACCTTCTGTCTGCTCACTGTCTGCACCTAGTATCTGTTTTATAGTGTCTGAAATGAGCTGTCTTTTTTACTGTCCTAACATCTTGCTATTTTCTGAGTTCGCCAAAAGCATATTAAGATCTACTTAGAACACTGAAGTTACTATAACTGTGATTGCCATCTCACTGCAAGACAGCTGGAAGACAGTAGAGAATTTTCAAATACTCATATCTTTGATATACCAAAATCTTTTATATATATTCCTTTGTTCTGTGCCTCTTCTTGACCCTAGCATTTCCTAGTCAGGCAAAGGTGGAAATTCTTGATGGAGATGTTATCTAAGTGTTGCTGGATTGTTGTTAGGTGTTTAAGCAAATAAATAATGCTTTTTCTGATTGCCATGGTCTTGTCTGGGAAACATTTGTTCTGTTTACTTATAGCAAAATTAAAATATTGATAGGATTCTGTTCAAACTTTTTGGGATTAATTTTTGTTTGAGTGTAGACCAATAAGGATAATCTAGCCAGCAAATACATTTTATAATATTACATGTCTGTATGGAAACAGCGTGATTACTGGATGCGTGCTCAGCACAGATAATGCCAAAGAATGATAATTTGTTGGAGAATGCATTTAAATTGAACATACATTTTGTTATACTGAAGACTGATTAAAACTAATAATGAATTTCTTCCACTCCTTTGCAGGAGATTTAAAGGGATGACCCCCCAGCAACATTAGTCATAATTACATGCATAAATCCTCTCAGTACTGAATTAGCCTTTCATGAAAGTAAAGCAGTTTAGTTTAATTTAGTTTAAGAATGTGTCTATGATAGTGGTTTGAGACAATTGTTTCCTGAATGTTATCATACAAAAATTATGGGTCATTTGAAGGTACTGATAAGTAAAGCTGTCAGCTTTCATGTTCCAAATCCACAACATTAAATTTTACATTATCAGGAAGAATATTTCTACCAAAATTAAAACAATTCTGGATGATGACTTTTCTTTTGTTTTGCTTAAAAAAGTCTCTCTTTTTCAGAATCTCTGCTATTACACATTTTTTTTTAAACCAGCATGTGACAAATAAGTGTTTTTATAACAACAGATTTCTGTAAGAAAATGATAGCTCTACTTTAACTGAGAGAGATTTTTCATGAAAAAAAAGAAAAAAAGATTGACATTTTAATAACAAGCAATAACAATGTGAATTATAGGGGTGCAATAAAAAAAGTATATGATATAATTATTTAAACGGTTAATATTCTTGCCAAACATCCATTCAACAGTTATTTCTTACACAGAAAATTGAAGCAAACAATGGTATTTAACAAACCATGACTGGCAAATGTTGAATCTTAATGGCAATCATATGTAGATTATTATCTACATAATTTATCAATTCTTGATGCCATAAAGCAGATTCCACAGATTTCTTACATGGCACAGAAAATATTTAGGTAATCAGGTGGAGCTGAAGGGTCTAGGATGTTCTGCATCATCCAGCACATGAAGCTCTTGCTTCAAAAGAAGGAGAGCTTAAGGCTCCCATTATTGTAAATTGAATTTAGGATTCTAAATTCCTTCCCACCCTGTGCCTCACACACAAAGTATAAGATGCTGCTATTTATGTGTCTTCACACTGACTTGGTAAGATGGAATTAACAAGGAAGACCCACAGTTCATACGTTTGCCAAGTGAAGATGTCTACAAATGGAATCTCTCTGCCAGCATATTGTAGGCAGTTTTGAGCAGTCTGTGATTGTTGTTTCAACCAACCAAAAGCTGCAGAGCCAAGCTTGCACGCCCCAAGATCCTAGCGTGTCCTGATCACAGCAGAATTCACTAGTGGAGGACCAGTGCCATATTAGCACTGGGTCGTTTGGTAGAAATTGGGTCATAGTCAGCCAAGTCTGAGCATGCACACCCAGACTTGCCTGCTGTTATTCTCCATTTATTGTAGCAGCAATTGCAGTGCCCACGCCAAGATGAATTTTCCAAAGGGAACATATATTTTCTTGAAGAAAAACAAATATCTTTTTTTTCGGATGTGAGTTGTGTTAATAGATTTAGTTATAAAGGCAGCAATGATTAGCAAGGAATGTCACCCATTTTACATGGTAAACCCTTGGTGCAGATACAATTTTGACTTACATATTTCCATGATGCCTAATACATACAAGCCAGCTTGGGTCAGATCCATGGGAAATACCACATTTAAATTTACTAAATTTAATAGTAATATTAATGTTTGCTGCATTGAAGAGGAATAGCCATTTCCCTGGCTGAAGAATATGACTGTTCTTTCATCTGTGGAGGACAATAATGTGTTTCTCTGATCCTGCAAAAGCCAAAGTAATAGCATGCATATATCTGCATGAACACGTGCACTGAAACCTACTTCCGAACCATATAGTTTTTATAGAAAAAGTAGCTAACCAACTTGGTTGCACATGCATTAAATGGCAATAAAGACTTTTCCTCCAGTGCAGGGTGATGAGTTTTAGTAACATGACATTGAAACACTGCTGCATGAAAGGAAGTCCAGATGACTTTCTAGGTCACAAGAAAGAGCCAGACTTATATTACTGTGAACTTTCAGATAATCTTTTTGTCTGCCTGAAAACCCCGTTGAAGAGTGCAGCAGTCAAGCAGGTATTTAATCCAGGTACAAGTGCAGCAGGCTTCAGAGGTAGCATGTTTTCAATAAGCCATGTCAGTTGGTTTTTTAAGAAAATCTTCTGGGGCAGAAACACTTCTTTGCAAGAAATTGGCCTGAGAGAGAACACCTTCTGTTGTTTCTTTATTAATCAGTAAAATACTAACTGTGAAACCTGCTACTCTAGACACTGTTTCCTGATTTGTGAAAATTTCAGATGAAACTGTGAAGCCTGGTTTTCAAATACTTAAAAGCCCACAGCTGGACAGGGTACCATCATTGTGCACACAGCTCTTGGGTACTAGTGTATGAAAGGGACAGGCAGATAAATACTCATATTCTGAAATTGTCTTGGATTTATTTTAAAAACATGGAATGGATTACTTTTTATCGCTGAATCAAACAGATAGCTGTATACATATGTATATCGCTATGTCCGCATTAATAGACATAGATGTACTGGTATTATTTCAGCCTGAATATATCAAAATATGGCCCAGTAACTTGTGATTAGCCAGACCATGTTCTTTCTCTTTTCTTTCTCACCTTTTCTCCCTCTTATTGTTAATTAAAAATTGTCCTATCCAGAGCACTAGGATAAAAGCCAAATTGCTTTTTCTGGGAATGAGTAGTTATTTACATACTGTAAGTTAAGTCACCTCACTGTTGGAGGAGCCACCACCTTCAGTTTAGTTTTCTGCATAGAATTGCTCTGCAGAGCAGCCTCTGTATGTTTGGTGGTTTATCCCCTCCTGTTTGTGGAGGAAATCTAATAAGCAGACTAAACTTTTGGGTTCGAAAACTAAGCATCTTAGTGGATTTTTGTCCTACCCTGTTTCCTCTTGGTTAAAAAGAGAATAATAATTTGAGAGCTTGATTCTGGTACTCATGCTTCTGAGCAAGAAGCTGTGGGCTTCCTCTCTACCTACTGGCCTGCAAACTCCAAGTATGTGTCTATCTGGTAGTTACCTTGAGGCTGTAGCAGCTCACAGCCAAATGACTATCCCAGCAAGCAATGAAACAGATGGGAATACAGGAATACATGTTAACTTCAGCAGATTTCAGTAGAAAGTGCTTGAAATTGTTGAGGGGCTACATTGGATAAGATATGCATAGGGAAACAGAGATACACTTCGTGAGCTCTTGTGTTATTTGGCATTTGTAGATAGAGAATATATGTAATAACAGAAAATTAAAGCACTGAACATAGGAACTAGAAATAGATGATCTAAATGTTTTAATGGGAGTGGTGTCACATGTATGTGTCAGTGTCTGTACAAGTGATCTGGAAGTGACAGGGCAGTGTGTGAATAGCGGGGTGCCGTTCCTTTTGTCTTCCCTGTTTGTCCTCTCCTTTGCTCGCTGCTGAACATATTCATTTCATGTCTTCTGTCTGGAAAACAAACTACAAATACTTCAGTGCCACTACTGTCTTTGTATGGCATGTATGTCCATGGCATCTCAGTCCTTCCCATGTCTGCAAATGCCACAGAATACAAACCCAAGAGAACTTTGCAATACAGACCATATTTATTTATTTACATCCTTTCAGGTACAAAACAAATCAATCCTTTTGGCTGCTTATTGTTTTGTGCTGGCAGTTTTTGTGCAGATATGGCCTACCTCATTGACAGCACAACCTGAAAGATGATTCTCTTATGGAATGCCATTAGCATTGTCATGTTATTTTTCCATATAACACCATGTGAAAATTTGCTCCAAGAAAAGGACTTTGCTTGCCTATATTATCTTTGTTGAGAGCCGAAATGTATACTTTTCACAGAGTTATAGATGTTAAAGTTCAAACTTGTAAGAATGACAATAGACTGAGAACATCTGTCTCCTCTCTTATTCCACAAATGTGAATGATAATTGACATTTTGGGGGATAAGGGACTTTGTCTAGTAAAGCTCATTTTCCACTATTCTTTTTTATAGGTCAGAAATAATTTGTTTCAAAAGGAATTTTGAACTTTTCACATCTAAGATGAACAATTTCAGTGACAATTAACTATTTTTCTGAGATGTGGATTCATGTCAAAAGGGAGCTGGAAACACTGAAAGTTATCTGATATGACTAACCTTTGTTCCAGGAGATGACACAGAAGGGGACCCATGTCTTCAGTCCTGCCCATTCATCTTATCAGATATTCATTCCTTGTTTTTTGAGTATTCTGGCACTTTAAAAATATCCCTTTTCTATTCAGAATTCTCTCCTCAATTGAGAGGGCATCAAGTTTTATGAAAAGTTTCAGTGACTTTCTCAGCATGGTGAGGTTCTCTAGAAATCTATTCCACTGGCGGTAAAATTTACCTGTGATCACTAAGCACAAGGGAAAAGAAAAACTACTAATTCAGGCTGCTGATGCTATCAGAGGAGCTATCTGAAGTTCTCAGTGTAACTGAATGCTTAGAAGAGACAGAAAAAGGGAGAAGATATGATTCTTATTTGCGCCTCAAAATGACTCGTTCAAAGAATGGTTCACTCAAGCATCTGTTTAGTATTCAGTGGAAAATATTACCCAGAAATTTTTGAAATAACTTGAAGCCTTTAAAATAGTAATTTCAGTGTGGTTCACTGCATAAAAACAAAACAGCAAAATCTCCAGATAAGAGAGTTAATACTTTAACTTAGTAAAACTTGTATTAAAAATAGTCCAAGTTTTCTAGTCCAACATCTTTACCATCTGTGAATTCAGATGTACCAGATGTTTGCACTTAATATATCATGTTATGCACAGGATTTGCCGCAACAGAGAACAATGATTCATTGATTTTTGTAAGAAATTTGTTGGTAACAAAGCTGTAGACTTTAAACTATTTTTGAATAAACTTCTTCAGTACGGTATGAACTCTAAATGGTCCTCAATTTAAATTACTCACCACAACAGCCATGTTTGAATATGTCCTCACATTGAGTCATTACATTGACTGACAAAGTCCTGTTAGCAGGACGGTGACTCTGTCAGGTAATTTCTATATTGCATTGATAGTACCTCCCTTGTTAGGGAAGACATTTAGAGCTCTCTGAAAGGGACTTGCTGATATTCTGTGCAAGTATTGTGTGGAATATGAATGCGAACATATGGATGACGCCTGTTAAATTTCACTACAAGTCATCTGGAAGAGAAGACAACGTATGTTTGAGTAAACACAGAATTTGGTTGGCAGCCTACTGTCATTCCAAATCCTAGACCGTCTGGTGTCTGGGAAGCAGAGAAAGAGGCACATCCCCTGTGCTCGGGAGAACACCTTCACCAAATAGTGCAGAATTATGCTCTGTATGTAGCTCCAGATTGGTGAAAGACAGCTTGTTTGACATTCAGGGGGATGAAATAGCACCAAGAAGAGCTTTCTTGAGCTGCTTTCATCTTTGCCAGCTTGCAATGTCATCATGTATTTCTGGCAAATAGAGTTTGCATCAGTTCAGTTGACAGGTCCTCATGAATTTTAATATCTAAGCTCCATATTCATGTTAGCAGCATTAATGTTCCTTGAAGCCTTTTTGTTCTCAGGAAGAATATGAATATTTCAGAAATTATTTTCCCTATGTTTCTTCATGTATGTTTCTTTATGCACGTGCTGATGCACAGGTAACACATTGCTGATAAATCAAATTTTTACTAAAGTTTAAAATTATTTTTGTCTTGACAAAAGTAAAGCAGAGGCAGCAATTTGGGTCTCCTATACTCTGAGTGGATGGTATGTCTTGGTTTTTTTTAAAGGACTTGCATTTTTCCTAGTGCGGAAGAGATCAAAAAGTTTGTGGATGCACATACTGTGTCGTATTCGATTCAGGTTACAAATCTGAGGGGTGATCCCCAACTGGGATGAAATGGCAAAGCTCCAGTGGAGCAGAGAGAATGATCTTGGCCTAACACAGAGACAGAATGCATTCTTTTCAAGAGGAAATGATTTATACAGAGGCTGCAAAATACACAAACTCATGAAAGTAAAAGTTGTTTTCAATGAACTTCGAGGATGGAAGCACTGAAGAAGATTAGATAAAATGTCCATGCTCAGGAGTAGAAAATGCATTAAGAAGCACTTACTCTTTTCCTGTATTATTTTGTGTCTAAGAAATCTGGCATATAATAAGATGAGTAAAATTAAAACCATGCTTACTGGTTCAAGTAGTTTGATCATGAGGCTGGCAAAGCTTTCTTTTAAAATGCTTCTTAAGTACCTTCTAAATTGATTGAAGAAATAAAACCCCAAACCAGCAACCAGCTAACTTTGGGAACTGTCTATTCAACTTTTTGTTTATTGAAGGAGAGTAGGATAAGAATTACTAATAAAGTCAATGGTATGTGTAAAGAATGAGTATCAGCTCCTTATAAAACTAAACAGAATGACACACAGCATCATAAAATCTTCTGAGTGAAAGTTACATACATCAAAAAAAAGAAGTCTAGGGTCAGGTAGAGATCACAACTGTGCAAAGCACAACAGTGTTTTTGAGAATATTTTTGGTGGAAAGATTCTTAGTCAGAAGTGCAGTTACTATAATCCTAAAATTGTTCATGAACTCAGGAATTCCTCCACTGAGTAACTTTGAGTAGGAAAGACTCAGAAAAGCCTATCTGGAGGAGATGGTTGCACTCTCCTTTCACCCAACAGCAGACTGAAGGCTCGCCTATGCCGACTCTCAATTTCCTCTGGCATGGTAGGCTCTGTTCTGAGGGGAGGGAAGCTATCAATCTCCACTGGTTTTCCAGTCCACTCAGCATAGTCTGCTTAAATATTCAATAAAATGGAGAGCCAGACTCCGAGAAATGAATTTGTAGCGTAGATGTTCTATGTTAGACCACTCACACAGTCAGCGAGACATTCAAGTTCCAGTCCCTGTGCCTGTGACTACCTATGTCTTTGTACAGTGATAGCTACTACTCCTGTAAGCTCTCACAGAGTTTGAAATCCAGTCAAAACTGAGCATGGCTTTTTGACATCCTGGTTATGTCCATATTCAGGTGCTGTGCAACAGATTGGCTATTATTATTGTTATTATTACTGCTATTCCTTGTCTTAATCTAGATATTCATTATCTTGAAAATTACTTCAATAACTTAAACCAAAATAATTCCATTTGAAGTGGTATGCAATGCTTTATTTCAATCATCAGTTAAAATTGTGATTAATTAATCACATTTTCAGATTCTTGTCTTGGTGAAAACAATAATAAATGCCATTCTGAATGTTGATTTGAGGCAACCTCTTCTTTTTTATGTCATTTTGGCTCTTGCACTATATGTTAGAGGTGGGCATGGCTATAACAGTAGATCAAAGAAAAATATTGTCAGAGATAAAACAGTGAAGAAACTCTACCATGAGTTAGTGACATTTTTAGACAGATGAACACTAAAATCAGGTTCAGGATGTTGACATAAAACCAAGAAAATAACTTAAAGACTTAAATGGAAACTAAAAATCAATTACAAAGATTGTAATTGTGTCTAGTTTTTATGCAGTGGCTCTGAAGGGCTGAAATTGTTTTCTAATTAAAACCATAGGTAAAGATTAAAAACAGTTTGCTTCTACTATGTATTTCCAGAAAGTGTGTGGAACACAGTGCTTCTTCATTCACTTCCTCTTTTGAAGGAAAAGCATAGGTTTTTAATGAAACAGTTCACTAGACAAGAAGTATTCAGTGGCTGAAGAATGAGAAGAGTTTAGTCACAATGGTTAAAAGGATGTTCCCCACCTGCCTGAGCACTATAGCAGTCACGTTTTCTTTTCCAGCCCAAGAGAAGTTATTGCAGGGAACCTCTTGGGACGGTGAGAGATGAGCAGCCCGGACCATAAATGCACCATAACCTGGGCCCCTGCCCTCAGACCTGGCCTGCCTAAGTGAAACCTATGGAAACCTAAACCAGTTTGAAAGAGATTTTCATATCTAACAGTTTGTTTTGTGGCAGAAATATCTTTAGAACTTATTATCCTGAAAAATGAATGCAAAGACAGAGTTCTATTGTCCCTGCCGTGCAATCTGAGTGACCTGATTTTGCAGTATTCCTGTAAAGGAAATAAAAGTCTTAAAACTGCATTGCTTACAAATATATTTAGATATTCAAATAAGAATCTTAGCTCAAATACATTTATAAGCAACTTTTGATTATATCATATTTTCAGTGAAAGCTGTGATACATTTTTGAGCTCTGAATATACAAGCCTTTGGGGTGGGGGGGAAGGAAAATCCATAGATACCCCTGTATGCTACGAACCTGGCTTTAAAATCTGAACTGCGAACAACAGAATCATTGAAAAATATAGCTGAAGAAATAAAAAATTAAATATGTTTCCAAATAGCTTTTTACATAGTGGTGGGTTGACCTTGGATGGCTGCCAGCTGTGTTGTCAACACAGTTCTAGCTACACATAAAAGGCCCAGCACTATGAGGACTGCTATGGGGAAGCTTAACTCCATCCCAGCCAGACCCAATACATACATAAATAAACTAACCCGAAGTTCAAACATAGCTCAAGCCGTATGCTGAGCTATAGGCTTAGTCCAAACATAAACTTTAAAGTGACTTTTCCTCTGTTCCATTTTGTATTTTTGCAGCTGTCCCATTTATCTAAGTCTTCTTAAAGCTGATTCATTGTGCCCAGCTACTCAAACCTTTAATATAAAACCACTTAGAGCAAACATCTCAGTGACATGATAACTCTCTCAATGTTGCTGTGTTTATAGAAGTCTCCTATTTTACAATCAAAGCTTAAAAAGAATGTGTAATCTACTACGACAATATGTCAGAAAGTATTGTAGATAGAGCTCGTTTAAAAGCAGATTCTGTTCTCCAAATTATATAGTTTGCTTTAAACCAGTGCTTTTAAATATGGAAAGTTTTCCCATAACAGTAATTTTGGGAAAGAGAGGGTGCTTCTTTGATATAATAAGTTATAGCTATGGGCTTCCGTATTTTGGTAAGGTTCAACTATTACATCATATACTAACACATTTTTTCCCTGCTTTAATCTTAATCCATGTTTTATCAAACTGTCAGTAATGGGAATCAAATGGAGATGGGCATTACATCTAAATCAATCCCACCAAATCAAACTGCAAATTAATTTCAGGAGAGGTGGGGGATGATCTAATCACTATAGTTCTCAGCTTCCTTTGTAACATTGTGTGAATGCCAGTCAGTATGTGGAGCAGTGGAATTCCTGGTTAGATGCAAAAATGAAAAACAAGCACAAATGTTGTGCAACAATAAATTCCCCAGAATTTATTGATTAACAGCCTGTCAAGTTCTGCAGAATATACAGGGGAGGCACTAAAAATAAGGTACAAAGTGAAGATCCCATATCTACCTTCAGTGCCTTTTACTTGTTATTTCACCATTGTTCCTCATTTATAGCATTGTGAGAGTAGTCAGCATCTTTTAGTCATTTATGTTACTATTCAGTTGAAATAGTGATCTTTCTCAATGATGACCAACTTAAGAATGCAAAGAGAGAGGAAAAAATGGGATAAAATCAGCACTGCTATAAGCCTATCGTTCCTGGTATGTCAGGTATGACCAATACTCAGCAGAGGAAAAGATAAAATGCAACGAATGAGTTTATGTTCCAACATGTACTATTAGTCATTTTGTAAGCATACTACGGTTAACAAAATCCAACCTTCCATTTTCAAATTTTTTGAATTAGATTTGGCTTCTGAGATGACTACCTACTGCTGCTGTGGAGGTACAGTGGAAGAAATAATTGACAGCTCTTCGGCTCTTTGGGAGCCGTGCTCAGGCATCTGGCGTTGATTGGGGTGTTCTGGTACATTGGTAGCTATGGGTAGTTGGTATCCCACCACAGCAGAGAATATAAGGTTCACCTCAGTGTGTTAAACTAAGTGTCTAGTCAAATCAACTGGACTTTTTCAACAGTTATTTAGAGAATGATTGACACTTTTAGAAGGTGTTTTTTCCCTTCTGCCTTAGCTAGCTTTGTTACAATGGGCTCAGCTGTGCCCTGGAAGTACCTACTTGTCTTTGCTGACTAGATGAATAAGTTAGACTGGATATCTGTGTATGGAGAGGTGTACGATATGCCATAGGAAATGATTTTCAAAGCATTTGATATTGAAATACTGCCATTAAATCAAGGAGGCGAGGATAACTATGAGGCTCTGTTACATGTCTCAAGCATATTGTTGTAAACCGCATACAGACACAACATGTGTGCAAGGAGGCAAAAAGTGAGAATTTTCAGGGAAAAAAGTGTAAATTGCATCTCTTTAAAGGGGAATGAAAGCACTAGCAGAGTATGAACAGCATGAACTGCATACAGAATATGGACACAGCTAAGCATATTTTTGGACTGTCAACTTAGAGGCTGTATATACGCTATTGATTTGAAGCCACACAGATGGACAATTCACTGTGATACCAGAAATATTACTATTATTAGTGAAAGAAAAGTTGTGAACTGTAAAGGATCAGTAGTCATCATCTATGACATCACTATTCTACTACACTTGATTTTAAGGGGAGCTAGATTCAGTGAACTTTAAGAGGCAGGCGATTTCTCCTCTCACATCTGTTTGCTGCAGTACCAGCCTGTAGGGCCAGCCAGCTGGGAGGGTGACTGTGAACACCAAAGATGCAGATCCACCTGGACCCCTCCATTTCCCTACTTTTGGTCCTTCCCCTAAATATCTCACAGTACGGTTTGGACACACCTGAAGACTCTTTAAAATATCTCATATTAAGCTTTACATAACCCTATAAACCCCCTCAGATATCTCAAAGTAAGTTTGCTCTTTCCCATGATACCTTGTTTCCCCCTTCATATCAGGTCTAGCTGAACCTCAACAAGGCTTTGATGACCCATCAGTCCCAGTGACATGAAAGTTCGAGTCCCCAGCATTTTCTCTGCTCTCTTTTGTCTGTTAGAACATGTCTGGGGATGAGTGTCTTTTTTTCTTTTTTCTTTTCTTTAATGTTGAATAACCATTTACCAGACATCTTCACAAACCAAACATCCTTACATTTGAGCTATCTTCTGTGTCTTCTTTACGTTTCTGTACCTTCTACATCTTTACCTCTTTACCTTTCACTTATAGTTTACTTTTCTTATATTCTTTACATTCCACACAAATTTACAGTTATGCTCTAAATAAGCAATCAGCTGGAAAAAAAGACCATTTAAGGAGCCTGCCTTCTGTTTCCCTCTCTTTTCCTTGGTGTAGTACCAAGAAATAAACACAACATTATAGAACGTGGTAGGTAGGACACAGTGCTTTAAAACATAGTATAGCTGAATCTTTTACTCATGGAGATCTCTAAACACCAAATAATCCTTTTAGTCCATTAAGCACATAAAATTTCACAGAAATTCTTATGTTCTGACTGTTCAAAACCCTGCTGATGTTTATGCAATAGGATATATACGTATGGTTGCCAGGGTCATGAAAGGAAATACATTACAATATAGAGCCATGATACTCTAATAAGAGTCTTCTTGTTTGAGAATATTTCAATAACGCAAAGAGTGAAAAGAGTAATTCATGACAGAGCTTCTAATAGAAATTTTAAATGTCTTTTATATTTTTTTCAGTAAAATCTTAGAAAATATCAAAAGCCATTGAGGTGTTATTTTCCATCCAGTGTACCAAAATTTTCTTTAGTTGTGTTGGGTCTTTTGCACTTTTTTTAATGTAAGAATTATCTGAAAACCCACTTTTCCGTGCTTGCTGCTTAAGATATTTCCACCCGTCTTCCATGTTTCTACACTTAGGAAGAACTTCAGTTATTAACTCATTTATCACTTTCTTTGTTTTCTTCATAAGATGAATGGTAAAACTGAGTACATGTAATTTGAGTATAAGCTCAATATGAAGGGAGAACTAAGCTACTTTTGTGTAAGTTGAGATTTAAATGTCTTCAAAATAGTTAACAACTTTACAGATATTAAAAATTAATTTATGAAGATATTGCCGAAAACTTTGCAATTAGTTACAATAATCTGCTTTCTCAGAAATTTTTTTTTATGCCAGGCTTGGGTTCTAAAACACAGAGTAAAGAACTGCAAACTCCCCTGTTCTTCTATTGCATTAGTTTCTTTGAGACCTGATTTTTTCCAAAATTGAATTCTCTTCCATATCTTCCTTTGTTATCCATTCATTGATATCTTCTTGTTGATACTTTCCTCTCTCTTTCATTCTTTTCTTCTCTAAACGAATGCATAATAATAGCATAATATCTACAAATGGACTAATATCTACATTTTAAATATTGCAGTGTTATTTTTGTGTGTATTAAGACCAAGGAAAACAAGTGACTCTAAGATATATCAGTACAATTTTCCAGGAACAAGAAGAAAATCTTGATTTATTTTCGTGTTTGTTCTTGGGAATTGCTTTACATTTTGTTTTCTTTTACTTTACGCTTCTTTAAGCAATGGTAATTTCTCTTTTTCTGAACTGAGTTCTATCACAGGTATCCTTCTCTTGGACACAATCTCAGAAAGGAATACCAAGACTTCAAGAATTATGGATGTGATAAGCAGTGGTTGCCTATAGCAATAAAAATAACATTTTCACATGTTAATAATTATATATGCTCTCCAATTTCAAACATTGTTCTATGAAAACAAACCATGCATGCAACACTTTTCTTTTACAGTTCTCCTTGAATATTGGAAAAAAATTTCTCAATTCAACATATTTTTTTTTCTTCCTCATGAATCTAAGTTTGCATTACTCTATGTATTTTACATTTTTCATATACATTAGCCACTGTAAGATTTATATGACTCGGAACTAGTGGCTGCTAATGAAACTGCTGCCATTTCCAACTTCAAGGGACTCCCTACAACAGAAAAGCACAGCTGTAGTTTATTTACAGGCAGAAAATTTCAATGCCCATTGTCAGTGACGGAGGACTTTTGCTCATATCTTTCTGAGTAAACAGGGAGTTGAGTACTTTATCATTCCTTAATGGGATAGGACAAAAGCAGTACTAAGGAACAGAGTAGTTAAATAAGCCTATGGCAAATAAGAGCTCCACAGTGATAAATTCTATAATAATTTCCATCTACTGTAAACATGTGTGTTACAAGCCTGAAGTTTATGAATAATGGCTTCATTTTGAAGTAATTAGAATTCTATGCCATTAACAGCAGGAAGTCTGGATAATTATATTTTAGAATGAAATGTCTGGGAAAAGACATTTCTGTTTTTATGACAATTATGTTTATGATTAATGATAGAAATGACAACATGCAATATAAATACAAACCAGCAAAAATTAACTGTATCCATCATGAATGACAGTACGAAAAGTGCAGCGAATCAGTAATCATAGGTAAAGAAGAGCTCAATAACCTTGTTTTGTTTCATATTGGAATATCCTCATCTTTTTCCCTGATTTTTGAGATGTAAGGCTTCCAGCTGCTTCATACCAGACTCTCAGCATGAAATACTAGAGCTGATTAGAGCAAAATGAAGTTATACTGTGTAGGGCAGTCAAACACTCTTTTGTGGGAGTGCTAGAGCATTATCTTGATGGGGTCAGTGGTGTCATTCAAACACATCTGCAGAACAGTGCAACTATTGTGTTTTATTAACACAATAGGTTTGTTTTTTTTTTTTTCCTGGTCTAAGGAATACCTTAGGTAATATAAAAATCCTTACAAAGCAGATGAAACTGCTTTTGGAGTCGGCCTGAATTTGCTTCTGGATACCTCCTCATTCCCAGTTCCAGGAAGAATTGCTTGCTCATGTATTGCTTCATGTGAACTGCTTCTGTGCCCGAGCAGCACCATGCCTCTGCGTCTGAGCTAAAACAACCTCTACCAATTGGCGATTTTGGATTATTGCAGTGGAAAGTCTCCTGAGTTGCACCATGAGGACCCTGCTGGCAGGGCTAGCAGGACTGGAGCCATACCATACCATCAGACCTGGCACAACTCTGAAAAATTCTATCATCTTTGACAAAAATCCATCCCATAGCAAACTGTAGACCGTGTCACAGAAATTGAAGAGCAGTCACGTTCCAGATGAGTAGCGTGTGCACTGCTCTCTCCTCCTCCTGCCACATCTATAGATAATTAAGGTGGAGGCAGACATCATTCTCTTCCCTCCTGTTTATAACTTCATTGACAGTGAGGGGTATTTGCATACAAGAGTGGGTGCTGGAGTGAGTGGGCATGGGTCTGTTCAGGTAACTTCATCAGCTTAATTAAAGCTCAACTGACTAACATACTTAGGGGATTGTAAATGGAGGAAACTGACATTCCCATCCATCAGAAGTTGGAAGTTTTAAAACTGAAGTTTTAAAAGGTCTGAAGATGTTTTTTTTCAATCTGACGCCACAACAGACCTTTTCAAAATAGAGGTTCTCAACAGGATGTCTTTATTGAATTGCTTTTCACAGTAAAGTTTCCTAGTGGTATTCATCACCTTAACATACCACATTGATTTTATTTTTCTGTGTTTAACTGGTTGATGCCTTTTATTCGTGACTTTACAGGCAGGTACTGGGTACTGTGTGTCATGAAAGAGATGGAACTCTGATATACCTGGTTCCTCTTGCAGCAACAGGTTTGCTTGTTTGTTTGTTTGTTTGCTTGCTAAAGGCTTTATTGAAAGATATTGTTTATCTCTCCTATTGTTTTACTCTCCTTAATATCTTCATAAACCTATCTATTATCACTTAGGCATTGCTCTGCTAGACCTGTGTATATTTGTTAGTCCGTTTATCAATCTAAACATCTAAAGAAGGAAAAAATACAAGACCTCTGAAAAAAGCAAAAGTTCTAGGGAAAGATGAAAACTATCCCATAGGTTTTTCTTGATAGCTTCCAAATAAATACAGGCATTTGAAAGCACGGGCATTCCATTGCATAGTGCCTAAGAGTGGAGCATGAGATTAAACATTTTAATTTCTCCCCTCTTTTGTGGAATTTATTAACAATATTTTCTTCAGATTTTTGGAGAAAATTTTTTGCAGTCAGCTTCAGTCAAGAAGCCTGGGTTGTACAAAACTGTCCTCTGAGGTTTCTTGGGTATCCGTATCATGATAGGTCTAGTCCTTTACTTCACTCTTGATAACTCTCCCTTTCCCTGAGATTCCTTCCAACCAGTATATCCATTGGTTCACCACCCTCTTGTAAAAATCTCAGCTGCTTCTTGTGCGCTCCCACTGCCATCCGAGCAAGAGGCATCATGCACTGTGGCAGTACACGTGCTGATTAGTTGGCAGGCCACTCAAACAGCATAGATGGTTATTACATTTATTCTGCAATTTTGAAATCATACTGTAAACTTAATATAGGATTTGTCCATTTTTTGTATTCTTGAGGCCTCCCAGATGCAGGTTTTTATGAAAATTGTGGAAATGTAATATCTTTAATACCTCAATCTCTTTGCAAACGTGGCCATGGTCAGTCAGCTTGGGAAGTGGGGAACTGGCAAACAACAGAAGGGCATGTGAACTATGAAAATAAATTAAAAGTATTACGTGCATGGGTTTAAGTCCTCTTCTACACTTATAGTTTCTGACACTGTTGGGAGTGGCTCTGATTCCAAGTGAGCCTTTTGTTTTCAAAAAAACAGCTAAGGAGATTGATTGCAGGAACGAAAAGGGTGAGCCCTCGGAGGCAATCAGAAAAAGCCTGCCATTCAGTGAAGGTTTCTGCATTCTGAAGATGTTCAATAAACAATGAATAGCCTTAAGTGCCTACACTGCAGTCGGGCACTGTAATAGGAAATAACTATTCATGAACATTTTGTAATTATTTTCTCTGTAAGAGTCTGGCTTGTTCTGTTTGTCAGTAATAACACCTTTTGTAGCACCCATCACTCTAAGATCTCTGTACTCGGCTAGCTAGGAATATATTCTTTGCCTGTGGGGTTTCCCTTCAATCATATACTGAAAAATGGCTGCACCTTCCATGCATACTCACATTCTGTTGTGCAAGAGTGAATACAGGTTTCTGCTATTTGCCTTGAAACCATTCCCCTTTGTTCATGCCACAGGGATGCAGAAACAATGTTGTCTTTACTTTGCACACAGTACTGCCCCACTGTGTTTCAATTAAGCTTATCAGCAATAAAATAAAGAAAAGAAACAGTGTGGTGCCTAATGAGGCCATGTCTAAGAACCCAAACAAATAAAAAAAAAAAAAGAACAAAAAACAAAACAATAAAACTCCCCCAAAACTTAATATTTTTTTTTAAACAGCTTTTCTGCAAACCCAGGTATTTTGGCTGACATAAAAGGTGGTGATGAGGGGGAAGGTGGGTCAAGCCTCAGATCAGGAGATGTGAGAGATGGTCAAAAGATCACCTCAAAGCCAAATTACGCACTCTTGCTGTCAGAGAAAAAGTAAATCTAAATGGCCATAGGCATTGCGTGCTGGAAACCCACGTGAGACCTTAATGAACTCTGCACATGGTATCTTTACTAGTAGGAATTTCTGTTAACAGTTTTGATCTCTATTTCACACGCACTAAAAGATACAACTGGTTTATCTAATATCCTACTGAATGCAATTGAACTATGGTTTTTTTTTCTGTTTTAATGCTTTGGTGATTACTGAGCTTGTTTTAAATATGTACTACATTTAAATAATGGTTTTGTGCTCATTTTGTTTGCTTAAGCAGTGTCTTCAAAAGAGAAGGTAACTTTTGGGTTGATGGCATGGTTTTAGACCTAGGTAAGGAGTGTCATCAACATATGCAGTCAAGTGAATAGGATTATACATAGGACTAACAAATGCAAAGTTCATCATCATCACAGAAAGGATAAATACGGAGTGTAAACCTGTGCTTACACTCACATCCCTCTTTCTTAATAATTAACTTCAATGGATTTCCAGATGTTAAGTACAGAGATAATCACTGGAACACCAATTTTTATGTGACGATCTCGCAATTTAACATGTAATTGCTTCCAGCTCAGTTTTGTGAAATTTTTCTAGCTTTTCAGGTTTCTAGCACAGTCATTGTGTTTGAATTTTTATTTCTGCTTTCTGGTGATGACCTGCACGTGACTGACAGTTGACCTGAAAAAGTATCTCCCAGAACAGAAGGGAAGAAAATGGTACAAAAAAATAAAGGACAAAATCCTGTGAAAAGGCAAAGGTAAATCTGAACTGTAGCAGATCAATATTGCTGTGTGGTATTCTATTAACACAGGAAATCCTTTACAATGATAAGAATGTTAGAGCAAACACTATCTTAATAAATTCATTATCTCTTGAAATAAAGGTTATGGTAACAGTGAGGGGAAAACATCAAGTCCGAAAATCACACCATCAAGAGAAGAAAGTAATCTTGCAGCCTACACAAGAGTTTAAATTTTCACAGTTCAGTTTTGGCCCAATGCCTATATGCAATCTTGCTTCACTTCTGATTTTCACTTTAAAATCTGTAGCTTGCTGTCATGTAAAAATAGGACAAAACTTCCTTGATACAGTCTTACATACATACTGTATATTTTAATACTCACTTTGGAGATATTTGTTCCTTGGGGTACGTCATCAAAAGACTTTCAGCTAATGTTGTTTAATACAGACTGATTAATAAAAAAAAAAAAAGATAAAAGTGTCCTGATGGAAATGAGTAGTTATATGGTCTTAGAAAAGAATATTTGCTGTACAGCAGAATATTTTATTGTTTATACCCAAAACTTCAGAACTTAGAGTTTTGCTCCTCCATGCAATTTCCCTAGACTGTTTTCTCTTTCCATTCTCTAACCAAAAATGTTTCATAGAGACAGCTCCAGCTGTCACATGTAAAACATTTTCTTTTTCATCAACAAATAATGAACAAGAATCAAACTATCAAGAAAAAAATCACAAGGAGCCTACTTTGATAGAACTAAAATTGAGATTTTTTGAGTACAATTCTGTTTAGTATTCAGTACAGTCTGGAAGGTACTTGTACAGAATTAAAAAAGCCCAATAGTCTACAAATGCAGTGAGAATATATAATGGGGACCTTGTGATAATTGTAGTGTGAAAAACGTTCCCAAATAAATGTAAACATTTCAGATGCTATCTTTTGCAGAATTTTATATACAGGGTAAGAAAAAATCTTTTTAGAATGTATGATGATGTTTAGAAGATTTACATTACTACAAAATATGGGCTTGTGAGGTGCTATGGAAAATAATTGTAGCTAAATTATATCTTCAGATACATGGCTTTTGCCAAAATCTAGGAGAACTGTATATACATTACCAAGTACAATATTGGCATGCATTTTTAAAAACTTCATGTCTCTTCATGTGTGTCTCTACATGCATCCAACTGGGCCTTACATATTATATTTTATGTGTTTATATATTTATATACATACAGGTATATCTATTTATATTCACTCTGTGTAAACAATAGCAAAATGAAAAAGAAAATGTGCTGATGTTATTCTGCAGTGAATATATTTGTATCTATTCCTGGCTGTGTTTTTTCTTTCCATTTCTAATTCTTTGTATCCACAAATTCATGTAAGTCTACTTTTGTTACATTCATGCCCTTTGTAGACAACATAACACATCATTTAATTGTACTATCATTTACTATCATTTAATCATAAGCCTTGCAGTAAGATTACTTCTCTATTTCAAAATTGTTAAGACTGTTTGGTCAATCAGACTGATACTCTTTGCCTTCATGTTATTATTTCAAGTAAGCTTATTTGTGCAGTCCCAAATGCTCTCTCTCTCAAATTTGAAAGATACTTTTCTTATATAGATAGAAACTTCCCGACAATTCTCCCTTCTTCTGTTTTTCCTCTTTCTGAAGAAATGAAATGCAATGGTCAGGTGCATCAACTGAGACCACAGCTTATTATGGTGACCAGCACTGTATCATTTCTATTTACATCGATGGACCTATCTACCTATCTTTTTTGTCTACATGTAATTTCCCGTCTTCACTTGTGAGAACACACCCAAGCAGGTTATGTTGAGATAGGTAGTCTGTGGACTATAGTGCTTTTCAGCATCTGCAAGCGTGCATTCTTCTCATACAACATTATTCAGAGATTCGTGAAGAACACTTGACATGCAATAAATCAGATTTTAGCTGTCCTAAGGTATCTTGCTTATGTAGTCACACATGAAAACTGTGACTTCTTTAAAGTATGGAGCTTCTGTTTGCTCAATACCTTTCCATATTTAACAAGAGCCTGGTCCAGTTGGGCCCCTGACTGGTTCTGTCTAGCTGTGCCTAGAGTAGCAATAACCAGTGTCACAGCCATTTAGACTGTGTTAGCACGGTTAGCATGTGTTAGCATATACTAATGGCCATTTCAAACCAGTAGTTTCGACAAGGCAATGTCACTTTGAAGTAGGAGAGGCTGAAGCGTAAGCAGTTTCTAAGCTAGAAAATGGTGCACAACCTGTTTCCTTTGTTAGTATAAGTGTAACCTTTGATGATGCTGCAATACTAGTAATAATTATGTAGGCCTAATACCCAACAATTTTTATTTCTGTCTGTCTGTATGTAACATGGTAACCTGTGGATCCCATAACTTTTCAAATCCAAAAATTCACAGGAAGTTGAGAGGACCACTGAGAACCCTATTAATTTGAAGGAAAATGAGAATATTACGATATTAATTCTGGAATGACTGTAGATTGAACAATTAGTTCAGAATCTACATTTGAAAATCAGTTCATAATCCACCCTTGCAGCAACAACTCATTCTCAGTTCTGCTGAACCTCCTTACAGCAACAGGGGAGGGAGGGACTGGAGGGAATGGGAATGGAGGCTGATGAACCACATAGAATCCATCATAGAAAGAATTATGACTGTGACTTAGGGAAAAGGAGAAAGGTACAAATGGCAAGAGTGAATGGCAAGTGTAAATGGAAAGTGAGCATTACAATCTTAGCATATGCCATTAATGTCTGACTTATAGGTAAATGATTGTAGCTTGTCTGAGCTGAGTGCCAAGTCCTCCTCAGATGGTATTTAAGAGCCAAGTATTTGATCATTATATGTAAGAACACAGAAAAATCGTTTTATGTGTATTTTAAGGTTACATATTTTCACAGGTGCTGCTTTCTGGCAGACAGACCCTTAGTACCTCATCCCAGTGCTACAGGCTTTTGAGAGAACAAAACATGTAAAAAATATGTAAAAAATCAATCAGCTGTCACAAGAATGTGCCACTGGATTACACTGTAATGCCTAGCTTAGACAGACTATATTGCATGACGCACACCTGAACCACCTTCTGAGTAGCTGAGAATCTCTCCACTCCAAAAGCCACTCATCCACTCAGAAAACCACATGGCATCTCATGAAGCAAAAATATATCCCTTGTCTTCAATGTAACTATAACCTGGGTTTCAAGTCATGAGGAGGAAGCAAGGTACCTACTATGATCCCAGATGAGGTTGTCTTGACTTTGCCCTGAGTGTCCTCAAGAAGAGGAAGCCCATAACAGAAAGCTCTTCTGAACCCACCTAGAGGTGTCATACTACCACCACGCTTGGGTGCAGCTGGAGGGTGCTGTCTGTGGAAAATAGTCTGTTGCTGTGCCTGAGACTCTGCTTGCAGATTTGTTGCCTTCATGGAAAACAGGGGCAGGCCCAAAGCAGCTTCAGGGTACACTCTGAGAGACTGTACGGAAATATTTCAACACCATGATGAATCTCCCGTTTTGACTCCCATATTCAAAAAGTCATAAAATCAGATGGTGAATTTGTCGTCTCCAAAAAAAAAAAGCATATGGATTGACAGTTCTCTGTATTAATACAGATTTGCTCTAATTAGTTACTTCTCAAAAAGTTCAATGACTGCCAGATGAGCAAAGTAAAAAATACCGTATGTTTTATTTTAATTCTTTGTAAAAGCCCCTTGTTTTTTAGCTGTGTAATTTTTTAAGATTGTTCTTGCTTCCCAATTCATTCTTGACCTCAGCTGCTCTGACCATGTTCCCTGTATGCAGACCACTGCAATGAGATTCCTCACCTCCCTCAAGATTATACTGGCTTTATCCTGGCCCTTTTTCTTATTTGCTTTCAGTTTTCTGCCCTGGGCTGTTCCATGCTCCCTTTCCGACTTTCATCTGGCATTCCTTCATGTCCTTACTTTCCTCACAACCATCCTCAGTCCATTACACATTATCAATTTATGCAATCCCACCTTTGTCTCCCCTAGCACCTCCCACCATAGCCAGTTTTCTGTAGCCTCATTCCATTTCCATTCATTTCTTGGCTGTTCCTTCAAGTTCCCTTCTTCCCCCAACACAATCAATTCCACAGCTTCCCCTTCCCCTCCATGTTCTGTGATTAAAAAGAATGTACTCTTATACAGGAAGGAAAATAAAATCACACACACACAGATTCAGTCACAACAGAAGCCATAGGGAAGCTAAAAAAAATGGAAGCACTCCTGTTGGCCAAAATATTTGCTATTCAAAGACATTTTAATTAACATAATTTTAAAACATATTCAGAAAATAACAGTTAAAGTAAACACCGCAAGTCTCCACACTCTTTAACCAGTAAGCTGAAGGACAAGATAAACTGAAATATCGGAAGGTCTTTCAGTGTTCTCAGTACGCAAAACACCTATTGGCTTCAATGAAAGTTTGTTTTCCTCAACTGTGCAATTAGAGGGATATAACATTGCACTCTGTATTGCCCCGATTTTAATACTGATATTCATGTTTCCCAGTTCAGCAAAGTGCTTGCTCTTATCAACTTCCTGGGACTCAAGTAGATACTACAACTGCTCGGTCCCTTGTAAAATGGTATTTCAAACTGGCAGAGGAATCAATGAATATTCATAACCATTCACCTACAATCCAGTTTGGATGTCATGAGGCAGCTACTTGCTGTGTGTTCTTGTACAATAGAATGTTATCAGTTACTGAAACCTCTTGCACACACAAAGGGCATTTGTTGTAAATGAATTTAAATGTAAATTGTTTCCTTGCCTGTTACTTTTTCAACTCAGGACTGGAATGCTCGGGAGCTGTAATAAAAAAAATAATAATTGTTTCCCAAGTACTCACGGAGATGTTATTATAAAGAAGCATGCATGTATACTCATGAAGAAAATAAGAAAAGCTATTCTTAATCAGAAAAAAAAATCTGAAATGATTTTCTGTCCTTTCAAAGTACTCTTTCCAAAGTACCTATTCACAGTCAGATACCTCAACCACTCACCTCCTTAACTCATAATTACTGCATCTCAGTGTCTATGTTGGCTAAGTGCAAACCCTTTTCTGTCCTTGTAGATATCAAACTACTTTTAAGTTCAGGAAGCGCCACAGTCAAGACTTAAATACAGTGGTTTTGAAACTATCAATTCAATCATTTTATATACTATATATATACCACACACACTACCTTAAGGCAACTGCATTATACAGAAAGCTGTCATCGCAGGTATTCACTCCCCTGTTCTGCGCTGCTGTGTAATATCCGTTTGTGCTCACACAAGGCACTCCAGTGCTTTCTACAGGGAGCTGCATTGTAGCGATGGATGAAAACGCTCTGCTTCATTTACAAGGACAGCCTTTCTCCTTCCATGCAAGCAAGTGTCTTTCCTAACATTCTGAAACACAAGGCACTGTACAAACTGATATTTTCCTTATTAATCCATTAATAAACATAGGACTAATGTGAACGAAGCTTTGTTTCAAGCTGGGCTTTCCTATCCCAAAGCTGCGGAAGTTTGGCTTATTCTTTTTAGTGAGTTCCAAAACCTGAGCAGATGAACCACCTTTTCTGTGATCAATTCTTCTTAAGGCTGGAGGAAAACCCTGTTGAAACGAACTGTCTGACCGTAAATACATATTACTACTTTTGACTACTTAGTCTGCCTTTAATGCTAAGGATTTCATGCCTTTCTGCTTGGTTCTAGTGTTTGCATACAGTGTATCAGTGCGCATATCCAAAATGGATATGTTCACATCAGTGTTAGTTAAGCCAAGTTCATCGTTTCATTTTGGGAAACATCCCCCTCTTATAAGGGCTGAGAACTCCAGAAGTCAAAATGTAACTGGGAGCAGTCCTTCCCACACTGAAGGGTAAATTTAGTTGCAGCCATTTTGAAGATTTCCATACCTTTCTTATGTTTTATTAATTATTGCTTTTATGTTTATTGATTTGTGACTTCATAGGGGAATATTCAGTTTAATTGCTGTAGATGAATGTTAGGGAATGTAGGAACATAATGTATTGTATCATGGTTTTACAAAAGGAAGCACAGTTTTACAAGACTATGTTTCTGATCTGACCAGCATAAACTTACATATTTTTAGGGTTCAGATAGAATTACAGAACAAGAAGGAAGTGTTTGAACTAAGAATTTTGATAAATAACATTTGGCAGAATTCAGTTGCCTAGCCATAGGTAGGCATCTATCACTGTTTGCGAGGAAGTCCTGCCTTTCTGTTGCTTCTGAAGGATGTGTCAATTCCCGTCAGGTGTCTTGCATACCTTATGAAGATTCAGTATGCCTCTGTATGTCCATAGTTAGACAACTAGTAATGCTTTTCCATTTTAAACTAGAACCAATTACTCCAGTAAAGATTTGCCATGTATTCTGGAGAATCCTCTCTTGAGATAGAATCATAGAATCATGTTGGAAAAGACCTTTAATATAACTGAGCCCAATCATAAACCTAACACTGCCAAGTCCACCACTAAACCATGTCCCTAAGCACAACATCCACAACAAATACCTCCATGGATATTGACTCAACTGCTTCCCTGGGCAGCCTGTTCCAATGCTTGATAACCCTTTCTGTGAAGAAATTTTTCCTAATGTCCAACCTAAACCTTCCCTGGTTTGAGGGTTCCTCTTGTCCTATCACTTGTTACTCAGGAGAAGAGACCAACCCTCACCTCACTACAACCTCCTTTCAGATAGCTGTAGAGAGCCATAAGGTCTCCCCTTAGCCTCCTTTTCTCTAGACTAAACAATCCCACTGAGGGAACCCTCAGCTGCTCCCCATAGGGCTTGTGCTCTAGACCTTCACCAGCTTCATTGCTCTTCTTTGGACATGTTCCAGCACCTCAGTGTCTTTCCTGTAGTGAGGTGCCCAAAAATGAACACAGTACTCAAAGTAGGGTCTCACCAGTGCCGAGTACAGGGGGACAATCACTTCCCTAGTTCTGCTGGCCACACAATTCCTGATACAAGCCAGGATGCTGTTGGCCTTCTTGGCCACTTGGCCACACTGCCGGCTCATGTTCAGCCAGCTGTCAACCAACACCCCCAGGTCCTTTTCTGTCAGGCAGCTTTCCAGCCACTCTTCCCCAAGCCTGTAGCATTGAATGGGGTTGTTGTGACCCAAGTGCAGGACCTGACACTTAGCCTTGTTGAATCTCACACCATTGACTTCAGCCCATCAATCCAGCCTGTCCAGATTCCTCTGTAGAGCCTTCCTACCCTCAAGAGGACCAACACTCCCACTCAACTTGGTGTTGTCTGCAGAATTCCTGAGGGTGCACTTGACCCCCTGGTCCAGATCATTGATAAAAATATTAAACAGAACTGGCCCCAATGTAGATGTTTAAATATGCAACCTGGCATACAAAAGTAGCTCCAAAACCACTTTTCTCGTTTGAAATACCAGGTATTGAAATCACTTTGAAATGGAAAATTCTTTTCCCCCTCATTTTCCACTTCAGAAGTGAGAAGACAAAAGAGAAGTTAAGAGGTGTGAGAAANAATTCTTTTCCCCCCTCATTTTCCACTTCAGAAGTGAGAAGACAAAAGAGAAGTTAAGAGGTGTGAGAAAATAGCACATTAATTTTTAAGTGTTCATGTTGGAAGAATAATACTTAAAAGGAATAGTAGCAGCTGCCCTTTTTAGTCAGAAATCAATATGAACTATCACTCTGCTGAGGGTGTCTATGCAAATCTTAGAGTTCTGCAGAAAGTATGAGCTAATTCAGCCTTTAGTGATCTCACTCCCTCCAAGTCTGTTCTGAATTGTTTTGGCAGCAGGACAGATGCCCAGTGCAACTCCCAGACAGTGTCAGACACTGATCTAAAACATCAAATGACCTGAAACAGTATGAGTTACCTCTGAAAAAACAGCAGCTTTCCTTGTTATATCCCTAAGAAAAGGTTTCAAAGATGCTCTGCAAGGGCAGTTTTACACATCTTTCCTATAGATATGTGATTTTCAGGGCTACTTAATGCTAATTTCACATATGATTTCACTATGATTTCAATTTTTTACTGAAGAACAACAAGCCCCCCTCTATTTTAGAAAATGTCCCATGAAACGGAAGCCATTCAGAATAAAAATTGAAGAAACAGTCTTTTACTAAAGCAATTCTAAATATGCTTCTGTTTTTTTCTATTTTCTGAAATCAAGATGTCTTTCTGCCACCAACATGGTAAGAAAATGGTATCACTTTCTGACAAGAAATCCAGAGTGTTTTTCTTTTTTCTTCATCCTGATTTGGGGAAAAATATAGCTCTTTTGTAAAGGAAAACCAGTATGGCAGCAACAACAAAACTAGGATTCTCATTGTGACACTGCAAATTTTGACAGATTTTGTTTTGAGAGCAGTGAAATATTGATATTGTTTTGTGTCCTGGTTTGAGGTAAAACAGAACCAATTTTCTGTTTTGTAATTTTACTTTGCAGCTAAGCCTCTTCTTATTAACTGAACTCTCTGAAATTAACAGCATATTGTGCAGAAACTGTTCGCTTGCAGAGTGATAAGACCTGGTTAGTTGTAATTTATGCCAAAGAATGGTATGCAGAGATGCTCTTGCTTATACTTACTGCCATAACAACCGAAGTCAGCTAATTCTGTTATTTGCCCCATTGGAGGGTCAGAAGTGGAAAAGCGTAGAGGGGTCCCACCTGCAGGGAGGAGCAGACAGGACAGGTGACCCAAAACTGACCAACAGGGTATTCCATCCCATCTGCCTCATGCTCAGTATAAAAGCTGAGGGATCAAAGGGTCAGTCCTCTTTTTTCCATGGCCAACGTTTGAGGAAGACCCTGTCTGTTCATCTGCCTTTGATCCTGACCCCTGCATTCCTGAATCCAGATCTGGAATCCAGCTCCTGTCTGTCACTGAGTCCAGTCTGGGACTTTCCCTGTGCCTGTCAGTGACACAATCATCATCCTGGGAGCTTGATACTGGCTTTATATGTATTGTATATATTTCATTTTTTCTTTTTATTATTTTATTAATATTTTCATTAGTTTAGTTTTTTCTAAACTCATAAGTCTCTTTCTCTCTCTCCTTCCTCTCCTTGGAGAAAGAGGTGGGGCAGAGCATCTGTCGTTTGTTTTGATTGGTCAGTCTGACCCAAACCATGACATCCAGGCTGCCGAAACACATTTATTTCCAAAATGAATATGTTCCCTGACCCCAGTCAGCGCAGAGTCCAGTGAGAGCGCTCGATTGCTGTGACACCAGGTAACCCTCATCCCAGCTGGAGAGCTTGTGGAGCAGCCAGTTGGAGAGCCTGGGAGGCCAGCAGCTCACCAGGTGAACAGCTGGGAAATCAGATGTCCTGGAAAGATTGGCAGTCTACTCATCAGGCAGCTAGCTGTCAGGAAAGCTGCCCAGGAGGCAGAGTAGTTGGTCTCGCCAACCTATTTCCCTGAATGGTTTCCGTCAACATTAACAAAAGTAAATAATGGGGCTGACAGTATTCCATCAGAATACATACATATATGTTATATGATTTCTAATTCAAAGGCTTCTGACTTGCCCCTTCATCCCATCTGTCCCTGGATCTTAATGCTTAACAAGCCCTTTATTTGAATATATGAAATTTTGTCAACATTATTACACCTAAGGGGATGGACAAGCTTCTCTCACGGCTGTCATATCTCATTATTCCTTCCCTCTTTCATTCTCTCCTTCTTTCTCTTCTTTACTCTTTCTTTGTGCCTTATTTGTCTCTTACCAATGCATTCTCTTTTTCTTAAGTAGCTAGCTATTCCCCTCTTCTTGCAGCACCCAAGCTTGGTCCAACACTTTTAAAACCACGACATTTATTTAGGAGGTTAAGAGGTGAGATCTGGGTGTTTCTTCCGATATCCCCATTAACCATCAATATAAGGAAAATACAGCCAGCTGAAAATTCATGCTATTCCTCCCAGTTATTACCAGAATATTTCATAGCCCCTCCTCACAATCGTCACATTCGCTTGCCATTTAAAATCTTGCTTTTAGTGTGCCATTTTTCTAGTTAAAAACTAAAAAAAAAAAATTAATAAGGGGCTTCAGAATTTAATCTGATATTACAGTCAGTAGCACTATAGGGAAATGAAATGGTCTGATAGCTCTTCTTACTTTTTAACAGAAAAACATTAGGTAGGACACACTGTTTAGGAATGATTTTGCTCTTGACAATTTTATGACTAACTCTTGGGTTACAGAATCTCTGTGTGAGCATGAAACAGTATCTATGCCAAAGGTAATAAAGAAATTTGGAACATTAGTCTTCAGGCTGAGATTAGAAACTAGGTAAAATATATCACCCCTAGTTACATTGAGACAAAAGATTTTCCACTAAATCTAAGACTGAATTTTAAAATCAGAAGTAAAATTTTAATGTCTATTGTTTTGTTGTTACCTCAAATACCAGAGAACATACTTTTACTTTGATATTTCTAATTTTTGAGGGTTTTCATGGATGAAGAATACAAAATAATCTTTGCCTGCCAAACACATACTTTAATCTCTCTATGTCAGACATATTTTTAAATTTCTCCATGTAAAAAAAGATGTGCAGCCACATTGTTAAAAAGAAAAATAACAAATAACTCAAAAAAGTTCCAGAACATTGTTTCATTTGGACAACCAGAAATTTTGTCAGGAAGTAAAGAAACCTGAGGCTATAATAAACCCAGCTCTTCAGCCATTCTTCCACCACCATACCCCTATTTGATTTTTTACCCATTTCTGGGTAACATATAAGCAATTCCACAGAAAGTTTCTTCACGCTGCCTGCCATCTGTCAACAAACTCAATTCTGACAGGAGTAGCCAGCATCTCAAGGGTGCAAATCAATTTAGTGTCAATGTTGGATGTGTTCCAGTGCATTTCCTCAGCACAGATGAAAGAAACTGTGTCAACTGAGCAGTGTTGCATATGTTTTTATCTGCTGTTGGCTGAGGATTGAGCTAAAACTACTAAATTCACTTCACTTAGAATCTCAAATTTCATCTGATATTCTATGTATAGCATGCAGCACATAGGGGAGGGAAATCAATAGCATCGATAGGAAATTATGACATAAAGAGACCCAGGCATGTATGGTAAGAACTGATGTAGAATATAACTGTGAGTGGGCTGTGACGGGGAAGAAAAGCATAATGCAAATAAAGGCAGGTAAATATACAGTTCATACCTCCCACAATTTTCCTGAGCTATAAATTGCTTTGTAAACCAAGACTGCCACTGCAAGAACAAAGCATCCTTTACTCCAAAGAACTATGAACTCTTTTCATAAAGCAATTCACCCATATCCACCTATGACCTTTCATTTCACAATACGCAGGATATATCAAATGCCCTGTTTCTAGGAGCCTATCTCATTTACACCAGATGAATAGAATCATTGATGGCAACAGTTCAGAGCCTATGAATTTGACCTCCATTTTACCTGAGCAATTAGAGATAATAAAGGGGACGCAGAAACTTTCCAAACATAAATTCTTGATGCCTCCTTTGATAAGGGCAATTTAATGATCTGGGTTAGGATTTGGAGACGTGAGCATGTTGATCCCTATAAATCACACTGCCACAGTTTCAGAAAGCTGTGAATCCTGACAGTTACCCACATTTGAAAAAGCAAGTTAGCTCCACCCCAAAAGTGGTAATGTGCAATGGATGAGTGGGGGGCATATTTGTCACTTATAAATATTGACCATTCTATGTACAAGCTAATCATTTTTTCACAATTTGAAATGTACATAGAGCTCATTTGTATTCTGCTACTGCTGTGATTTGCTCCAGGGTTATCCCAATCTTACTTTTCCATTCACATGTTCATTGATTAATAAAAAAATTGCAGGAACAGTTTATAAGAACCTTATCCTCACTTCTAGCAATCTTATTGCTAGGCACAGATGATGCTTTCCCTGTATTCATGTAAGGTCGTCACGAATATTTAAGAAAAAAAATAGAGAAAGTAATAATTATAAATATGATTTGTCAGCTGCCAAATTCCTGTGTGTTTTTTAATGAGATGTTGACCAGCACACGATACAGAGAGTGCCCTTTTTGCAACACTGAACCAGCACTCAAACACCAAACACATGCACCTTGTTTGGAAGAGGCCATAGTAAGCAAGGAATCCTACAATCCCAGAAGCATTTGGGTCTGAAGGGACCTTTAAAGGTCATCTAGTACAACCCTCTGCCATGCGCCAGCACATCTTTTATTAGACCAGGTTGCTCAAAGCTCTGTCCAACCTGCCCTTGAACACTTCTGATGATGGGGCATCCACAACTTCTCTGGGCAGCCTGTTCCAGTGTCTCACCATCCTCACAGTAAAGAATTTCTTCCTTGTGTCCAATCTAAATCTACCCTCTTTCAGTTTAAAACTGTTGCTCCTTGTCCTGCCACTACAGGTTTTGGTAAATGGTCTTTCTCCATCTTTCTTGTAAGACCCCTTTACATATTGAAAGGCCACAATAAGGTCTCCCCGGAGCCTTCTTTTCTCCGGGCTGAACAAATTCAACTCTCTCAGCCTTTCTTCATAGGAGAGGCGTTTCAGCCCTCTGATCATTTTCATGGCTCTCCTCTAGATCTGCTCTAGCAGGTCCATGTCTTTCTTGACCAGAACTGGCTGCAGTACTCCAGGTGGGGTCTCAAGAGCGTGGAACAGAGGGGCAGAATTACCTCCCTCAGCCTGCTGACCATGCGTCTTTTTATGCAGCTTAGGATATGATTGACTTTCCAAAAGGATCCTCCAAAATGGTTTACATGAATCCATGAGAGCTGTTATGAATTACCATGCTTATATACCAACCAAAACTTTGCCTTCATAATTCACAAGAATTGCTCTTTCTCTGACCTAATTTGCTATATCTCCATCATGTTCACCTCTGTACTATCTGAACATACCCCAGGAGTTCCTTTAACGACATATCTAATGCTTGTCACAAATTTCTTTCTCATTCTCTCTCCAAGGGTAGAAAAACGCAGTGGAATACTTTGTTTTCTAAAGATTTTGGTGGGGTTTTTTTACTGTTTACATAAATGTCTACATTTGTTTTCAAGAAGGTGGCAATGGCAAACTTTGTGTTTGGGAGTATAAATTGTTGAGGTTTGTAATAGCTGTTCCAGCAGTCATTGCAGAAACAGCATATTGGTTCATATTGTGCAGAATAACACTACCTCAGAGTAGTGTATATGTCATATTTTGTCTCTGATCAAAACCAGTCAAAGGACAAATGCAATGACACTAGCTGGAGGTGTCAGATCATCCTCTAACGTCCCTATCTCATGAATATCAGAAGTGGAATTTTTCTAAGATTTAAGCCTAGGCTGGAGAAATCTCCTGTTTTCAGCTGGTATAGAGTTAATTTTCTTTCTAGTAGCTGCTATGTTTTGGATTTAGTATGAGAACAATGTTGATAATACATATTGTTCTAGCTGTTGATAAGTAATGCTTATATTAAGTCAAGGACTTTTTCAGTTCCGCATAGAAGTGGGGAGGGAGCATAGCCAGGACAAGCTGGCCAAAGGAACACTCCATACCATAGACAACATGCTCAGTATATAAATGGGTGTTGGCTGGGGAGTAGGAATCCACAATTGTTGCTAGGGACAGGCTGGGCAATTGGTCATCAGGTAGTAAGCAATTGTATTGTATCACTTTTTTGTATATTCTTTTTACCATTATTATTATTATTTTCTCTTCCGTTGCTGTTCTATTAAACTGTCTTTATCTCCACCCATAAGGGTTTTTTTTTTCCCTTTTTTCTCCCTCTTGTCCCTATCCCGCTGGGGGTGGGGCCCATGAGTGAACGGGTGCGTGGTCCTAGTTGCTGGCTAGGGTTAAACCACGACAAGAACTCACTGCTGCAAAAGATGAGAATAACCACAGTCTGAACCCCTTTCTGACACACTTGACAAAATTCTCCCCTTTGATTTGCTTTCCCTCAGTGAAGTTTTCAAGAATGTAGAAAACAGGTCGGCTGATTCATCTTCAAGTGGGGAGGAAAGGAAGAGTGGGATGTTGTTATTTCTGTTTTTTAATACTCAGCTATTATGGTTAATAGATGCCTAGGAAAATAAATAAATAAATAAATAAAAGATTAGATAAGACTAAATGAAAGAAACACTTCACATAGCAGACTGCCAGCTTATGAAATTAAATACCTCTGGGTATAATGTGCTCAAATATTGTGTAGCGGAATAAAAGGGAACCAGATAATAATGACTCAGAACATATCTGTTAAGATAATCAAATCTTGTACTTTTGGATGCATACTGATCACTTCACTGCAGATATTATTTTTTTTCTCTAATGCATACTATATTATAGAATATTCTATGTGAATTTGGGGTATTTTTCATATACTTTTAAATATTATGACCGAAGGAGACCTTGATACATTAATGCAAAATCAAAAAAAATATAACCTAAAAATATAGGTGACATTTGAAACAATGTCTACCATAATTTAAAAGTCTGTAAAAGGATATCCCAGAAAACTGGTGGATGTGTTCTTAATCAGTAGTTTTGTGCTCACATAATGTAAGATACTTCACAAAATTCAAGAAAATAATTCAGAATAAAAATAAATACAAGCACAATAATGATCACGATTTGTGTCTGCTTTCTGAGTACTATCTTCTCAGCAAAAGGAAAGGTGAATTTCATCTCCACATATCATGACTGTGGATAAAACAACAACACCAAAGCAAGCTCTATTTATGTGCTGTAGAGGGAAAAAAAAAATATTTAGGATTACCACTGCCTGCTAAGGATTGAGCACGACCAAATGGGCAAACAATAGACTTTTGTGGTGAAGTAGGTTAGATAAAAAAAAACCTCTTGCCACATGAAACTATATCTTCAGTTGTGTTAGTGCCTAGTTATGGAATAGTGTCAGGTGTCATTCCATTGTCTCCATTAGAGAGTAAGAGCTTTGGTCATATCTAAAAAGATATATAGCTGGAGCACGCCAATAGACTCATGATTTATGTTCCCTGCTCCATGAAACCAATATGACAGAAAAAGTTTATAAACTTTTCAAACACCATCTTTAAATAGTGTGGATGTGTTTCTCCACTATTCATATTGGAAGACAATTGTAGACCACTTTCCTGTGTGAAAGAAACTTTAATTTCTAGTTCACATGTGTGTCTTTTGCCCTTTAAAGTCATGTGATATATATATGTATATACATATAAATAATATATGTATTTAACTTGACAAACATTTAATCTCTGGAGGTTACTTCTCAAGATACTTATAGAGAGCAACAATATCTTCAACTTACCTTCTTCTAACTTTAATTACTATTTTAAAGTCTAGAATACTTATTACTCTAAAAGCCAAACCATTCCCTTTACCTTCCATGACACTTTACAAGCAGAACCACTCGCTGCTGTCACTAATGCAGAAGGATTTGTAGTACTGCAGTTTCAACATCCAGTTTCCTCCACTGCACAGTTTTGAAGTTCTTGTGCTGCTCTTACTCGTTGGACAAGCTGCCGTTCTCCAGAACCTGAAACTTAAACTGTGAGTTGCTAACAACCCCAAAGTTTTTTCCTGAGCCATTTGAAGCTTTTCCTCTTATCACTACTGCTCAGCTGCGGAGTTGGTAGGAACTTGTAGGAGCTGCAATAATGCAAGCTAAGCAAGGTTACTTTTAGCTTCATTATCTTCATGCCTTCTTAAAAGGGGGAATGCAAAGTTATTCAACGTTCAAAGCATTGTATTGTCATGGTCTATAAATGTGTTTGCTGGCTGCATACCGTACTTTCTTTATCTGACCTTGCTCATTCAAAGATGCACTTGTTATAGTATGTCAGTCACTAATGAGGCCTAAAGTAATTGAGCCTGATTGAACTGGCAAGATGCTGCCTAATTATAATGATAAATGGAATTGGCTGATCAGCTATGGAGGGTGAATGGCATGGAGAACATTAAAACAAGGTCACTCTGTGAAGGAGAATCACTTTTTTTTGTTTTAATTATTTCCTCTCTTTCCCACAGTCCTCCAAATTTAGACTGCTCATCCCACTACATAGTGAGGCACTCAGTGTTTAACTGTAATGGGATTGTTTAGGACAACGGCACAGTAGACCGATGCAGCAGTGATCACCTCCTTCCCTTAACTATACTCAACAATGCGTATGGAAACTTCTAAAACACATATAGTGGAAAAATTAACAGATTTTGTAGGTTCCTTGTTATTAGACAATATCATCCACGCTCATAGTCCCAGAGAGAAAAGCTTACTGGTTTTGGACCTGATATATGAGTTCTAATTTGTTTTTTAAGAAACCTTGTGGTAACCCCACAAACTCTTTATGGTTTTTTGGCTGTCTTTAAATCTGTGACTAGCACCAGGATGAAACTCAAGGATCTCTTAGTAAAAACCCCATTTTGTGAAGTGGGGTATTGCCATTTCACCTCAGAAAGGATCTGAAATGTTCTCAAAAGGAGGAGTCACAGTTCGAACTGGTGTTGAGAGCAAATGTTGCAGTTATGTTTCGCAAGCTGATGGAGATTGAAGGCACCTATTTCTGAATACAAGGACAAGGAGGTAGCTGGAAAGAGCTGGCATAAATTTAACAAGGGCCATTTGTGCCTCACCAATTTGACTGCCTTCTGTAATTATATTAATCTGATCAGGGGAGATCAGTGGGTTTTGTAAATTGAGTCTAGGAAGGCCTTTGAAAGGGTATTCAGTAATTTCTTGGTAGGCAGGTTGGTGAGATATGGATCAGAGAAGAATGAGGTGGGTGGAGAATGGAATGGACTGCCAGGCTGAAAGTGTTGTGAGCAGGGGCAGAAAATCCAACTGCTCTCTGCTTACTGATGGTGTACTTCAGGTATCAATAGTAGGACCAGTACTGTTTGCTGTATCTGATCTTGTTTCCCCAGATGGACCTCAGACCTACTAAACAGCTTTGTTTCAAGTCATGTATTTGGCCATGTCTCCTGGATGGACCCTGGACCTGGCTCATCACTCACGGTGTTGGAAACTGACAATAAACCCTGTTAGCAGCAAATGGGTCTGTCCACTCTGTTCAGACCCTGTGAGATGGTGCCAACTGGTGAGGGCAAAGACCGAGCTAGGGTCACCTTTGGCTTACAGATTGTCCTCCCTCATAGGCCAGACCTGTGTCCTGCTGTCTTCTGACAGACAGGAGTCTCATGATGTTCAACAAAAGAAAATGCAATGGCGGAGACTGGTTGCTTCAATGAGCACAAAATAATATTACAGGAAAGGACCTGAGGGGAGGATCCTGATGCACAAGCTGTATGTAAATCAGCTTGTAGCAAAGAAGCCCAGCTAAATACTGGACTGTAATAGCAAGAGCCAGAAAGTTGAGTTCTTCCCCTCTGTTGTGCACCTGTGAGACCACAACTGGAGTAGTGCATACAGTTGGGGCACCCCACTACAAAGAGTCAATGAAAACCTGGAATATATACGGGGGAAGAGCACCAAGATGGTCAGGGAACTGGAGCACATGATGAATGTGGAGAGGCTGAAAGAGCCAAGTTTGTTCAGCCTGAAAAGGAGAAGGTTTAGGGGAGATCTTATTGCTGGCTATCACTGTGTGATGGGAGATGCATAGTGATAGAATGAGGGTCAATAAGTTGCATCATGGGAAATCTGATTAGGTGTTAAGGAAAAAATAATAAAGCACTGAGTGGTGGGCCAAACCCTGGAAGGTGTTGCCTGGAAAGGCTCTGGAATATCTGTCCTTGGAGAAAACCAAAACGTCACTTGATATGGCCTTGAGCAATCTGTTCCGAGTTGGCTTGGCTTTAAGAAGAGGTTGCATCAGGTGACTTTCTAAGGGACCTTCTATCTTACATTTTTATATGAATTGATGGTAATCTGTGGTGGTGACCAGCATGCAGAAATACCAGTTACAACAGATGCTGGATCCAAGAGAGCAGGAAAGATGATGAGTGCTTCCTAGATGGTGTATTTGCACCTCTAAAGGTACACCTCCACCTTCACTTGGATACCTCTCTGCTAACCCAGAAATTTCATTTGAGATATATATACACAGTTATCTGAAAAAAAATAACTTACAAAAATCAGCCATTTTATGTAAGAAGAATGGTAGGTGGAAGGGTTGTACACTCCTTTCTTCCCCCAGCTCTTTCCAACATAAGTGTAAAAGACTGAGCAAACAGTTCATTTATGTTCCTCACAGAATTTGAGAAAGGCTAGGGAGACCCAGAGTTAAGCCACCAATCACTGTGTTGAAATATTCCCATCAGAGTTTTGTGTGCTAAGTAAACTCAAGGAACAGGGCAGAAAATTATGTCAGAGGCTGTAGGAGGCCAATTAAATGAAGATCATTGAAGTTGAAGTTCAAAAATTCTAAGGCTTAATGAATCTCCATGAGTAGGTTTATCTTATAATTGCAGATCATATTTAGAAGAACAGGACTAATAAGAATTAATTTATAAACGTGTTTAGGCTTAATTGAAAGTAAGATTTTCCTGTCTTAAATTCAAGATGATTGTATGTTAATATATAGAGGTTCATTTTAAGCAGATATTGTATCGAACTAAAAACTGATATCCATGTGTCTTTTTTCTGGGTATTAACCTTCATGCTGTTTGTTTGGGGTTTTTTTTCCTATTAAATGTTAAAATCTATTCTAAAGAATCAAAATACCTTTGGTCTTGAGGCACTTGATTTTCACAAATAACCCCAAAATACTAACCTTAGAAATTAATTTGTAAATATTTTATTTCAGAACTCTTTTTAGTACAAATAATAAAGAAAAGAAATAAAATGGCAAAATTTCCCAAATGCCACATAGCTTTTTGAATGGCTACATTTGTGAGCCAAATGTTTATCATCCACTACAGCTACAATATATATAAGCTTTAAGGCTTTTAAATTATTACAGATATGACCATGAATAATATTAATAGGTACATTCTATTATGAATTAAATTTCTAATTATTATTCATACGTTCTGGGATTTTTCATTACTATTATGGACTTCTGATTTACATAGTAATGTTATTATGTCTTATAATTAGACAGCGCATAAACACTGTTCACGACTGATGATAAGAATGGTTCACTACCTCCTCATTGCTAAGTTTCAGGGTGATTAATAATGTGCAGCTTTTATAATCTGGGAGTCTTGCACACAGCCAATAACTTTATGGGTGTAACTAAGCTCTGCTTGCTAAGTTCCAAAGGGTTTGAAGAACTGATCTAAATACTATTTCAAAACTCCATGTTTACTGGAAAGCAGAGCTTGTTATTGTGGAGCTGTATCTTGTATTTGTTGACTAGTGAAAATGGAGAAGAGAAAGACAGACTGTGGAATATATTCAGAAGATAAACCTGATTTCTCTGATTAGTCTACAAGGATATGAATACCATATTTCACCAATGAAAGATAACAGGTCAGTAATGAATGTTAAATACTGTCATTTAACAGCTGGGATGTAAATGTATGGGAAGTAAAAAACTCATAGCTGTTTGGATGTAAAGCAGCCTGTCATTGAAGTTTCCAAGAATAAATCAACATAACGTGGCCCAATTAAGAATTCACTTTTTAAGTGTGTAGGACTCTTATGTATGTAGTTACCTGATCAAACAGCCCACCATCTGACCATGGTTGTCCATGAAAAGGAATGTACCTGCATATTACATTCTTCATAAAATGTCAAAGAAAAAGTCTGGGTCAGCTGGAATACCTTGACCACATACATCTATAGAATATTACACAGACTTGGACATGAAGTAGAACTTAACCTCTTCATGTGTAAGACACGTAAAATGAAGTGTCTATACAGAAGTAACTGTATATTGAGTAGATATCTAAGATTGGATTATAATCACTAGAGGATTTGCTGATATATTCAAAGCTCATTTATTCTGATAAGCAACTCCTAATGCTCCATTCATACTAAAAAATTAAACCTGCCTAGGCAGATTCTGGGCACTGAGGTCACCTGGCAGAGACTGGCATGTGTTTATGCCAGTTAAGTGTCCTGAGTTTTAACCTACAAATTGTCTATTGTAATGGTCTCTGTACCATTTTAATAGCTAGACCATGCCATGAATTTTACAAGATTAATGATGGCTGGAATGAGTCAAATTAATGGCAGGAAATGTTCTAAGAGTTTGCTATCACATAGACTTGCTTTCCACTGCCAGAAGCATATCCAAACCTGGCTGAATATATCGCAGTAGAAACAACATAACTGTACACTGCCACTTGAGATGCTTAGGATGTCCCGCTTGCCCTTCTGCTGCTACTCTAGAAGGAGAATGGTCTACCATGACTCTTGTATCATATCTCCAGCCTTGAATGGATATCTTGGATATCCAAGGAAATCTCAGATGACACTAGACAGATAAATATGAGCAAGGGAATAGAACTTCAGGTAAACTGAATTGCCCTATAGAGTCCTTCAGACTTTACATGATAGAGCTCCATTGCTTTTAATAGGAGCCTAGGAACCGAGACGACATACAGATGCATAATATGGTTTTGAAGCGTACCCTAGATGCTGGGAATTTTCTATTTGTTTGTGGGAATAAAATGATCATTCACAATTTAAAGATATTTATTAATGCTCTTCAGCAAGACTGTGTTATATCACGAATGTTTCATTGTTATGTAGTTTTGTTTTTTTCTGTTACAGTAATTTTAACATTGATAAATTTGACTGCTTTGGAAATGTGGACTATGCCAAAAAGCAATAACTTTGGAAAGCTCATTAGACAAAATATTATAATGAGCTAATGAAAGGAGAAAAAGGAGAAAGGAGAATGGATTGAGAGCAGCCCTGTGGAGAGGGACCTGGGGGTGTTGATTGATGAGAAGCTCAACATGAGCCGGCACCGTGTGATCACAGCCCAGAAGGACAACTGTATCCTGGGCTGCATCAGAAGTGTGGCCAGCAGGCCAAAGGAGGTGATTCTACCCCTCTACTCTGCTTTCGTGAGACCCCACCTGGAGTACTGCGTCCAGCTCTGGAGCCCCCAGCATAGGAAAGACATGGACCTGTTGGAGACGGTCCAGAGGAGGGCCACAAAGATGATCAGGGGGTTGGAGCACCTCTCCTATTCAGACAGGCTGAGAGAGTTGGGGTTGTTCAGCCTGGAGAAGAGAAAGCTCCAGGGAGACCTTATAGCAGCCTTCCAGTACCTAAAGGGGGCCTATAGGAAAGCTGGAGAGGGATTTTTTACAAGGGCATGCAGTGACAGGATGAGCAGGGATGGCTTTAAAGTGGAAGAGGGTAGATTTGGATTAGATATTAGGAAGAAATTTTTCACTTTCAGGGTGGAGAGGCACTGGAACAGGTTGCCCAGAGAGGTTGTGTAAGCGCCATCCCAGGAGGTGTTCAAGGCCAGGCTGGATGGGGCTTTGAGCAACCTGATATAGTGGATGGTGTCCCTGCCTATGTCAGGGGGGGTGGAACTCGATGATTTCAAGGTCCTTTCCAAACTAAACCATTCTATGATTCTATGAAAAGGCTATTGGGATGAAATAATGTACATGTGTACATACACAGCATGTATATCTGTTTTGAGGTAAGAGTTTAACTTTGCAATAAGAATTGTGTTTCCTGAAGAAAAATCCCAGAGAACAAAGGGACGTTCTCAGTTATGGTTTTCAGAAAAAGGAAACCGGAATATCGATTAGTTAGAAAATAAAAGGAACCTCAATCCAGGAACTGATAGAGTATGGCTTGATTGCTATGTCACTGTAGAGCTCTATATAGCCAAAACAATCTGGCTGAAAATGATACATTTCTGGGTTATGGTTAGAAAGATGACTATTATATGTTATTTCAAGAGATAGTGATGAGTATGTGGTGAGGGAGCAGTAATACTGACTGAGAAAAGCCATTCTGAAAAAATACAGAAAAGACTAACTCCAAAACCCAATAGATATTAATCAGTGATAAGCATTCAGGGAATTACTAATTACATAGCTAAGAAGATATAGATGTTGCCTGTAGAAATGCAAAAATAGCTGAGGAAGAAAAAACATCTAATTGTTTTGGTAAAGTAATGCTTAATTGAATCAATCCTATGGAATTTTTTCTGTCACTTTGGTAAATGCAGTGAGAAAATGTTCTGACTAGTTATCCATTATTTCTTTCAACATCATTAGCAGATTCCAAGAAACTTTGAAGAAAACGGATTGTAATGAAGTTAATAATACATATATTTTATCAGAAAAGGTTACATTTGTCTAGCATTTTAATTTGGCCACCTCTTACTAATGTGGTGGTTAGAATTATGATAAAAATTGTTAGATCAGGTAGAATGACTCATCCATTACAGCCTAGAGAAAAGTCAATATTGACACTCCCAATGATCTCATATGCACCTTTCATGTATAACTGGTTGATGCTATTATGTATCTGTGATAGTGCTTTCCAGGGAGGAAACTCCTGTAAGGTTAAGTTCAATAATCCTCACAAGAAATGATGATGAGAGGACCTGAATATTCTTGATAAATTTTAGATTAACAGAGAAGATGACATTTAAACACCATATGTGGCAATGATTAAAAAAACATTATGAAGGAGGGATCACACTGTGGTTTCACTAGTGTGTCATCTTTTCAACAGTTTAGGCTCTATAATGATCCTTGGATGCTTGCTTCAGCGACTCTGGGCAAAAGAACCCCAGAGTCAAAGATTTCCTCATACCAAGGTTTATGGTTTCAATTCTTCACCTACTTCTTTACTAAACTAGCATTAACATTTTTGCAAAACAAGTACAAAGCTGAGTGTTTTGCAGACAATTCCACATGTAGTGCTTTGCTCTGACGTTATCCTCTCTTTGTTTATCGTAATATAATGTGTATGACATAGGGAAGTTCAAAATCCTGAGGGAAGTGAGGGAAGCAAGAAGCAGAATACAGACCCAGGACTTCACTAGAACCAACTTTGGCTTGCTCAGAAATCATGGGTAGGATTCTATTAGATGCAGCTGTGAAGGGAAGAAGAGCTTAAGAAAACTGGCAGGTCTTTGAGAACAGCCTCCTCCAAGCAGAGGAACAATCCATCCTCATACTCAGGAAAACAAGCAGGCTTATGAGGAGACTGTGATGAATAAACAGGCATACGCACGATTAAGCTCCAGAACTAAAAGAAAACATATACAGCAAGTTGAAACAAGGACAGTTTATAGTGTAGGAATACAGAAACATTGCCTGGGTATGCAGGAATGCTAATGGAAATTTCTAGCTCCTCTAGAGTTGAAATTGGCAAGGGATGTCAAGGATAAAAGAAGACCTTCTGTGAGTACACTGACAGTAAAAGAACCAGCAAGGAAAATGTTGACCTGTTGCTGAAGGGGATGAGCAATCTAGTGACAGTGAGTACAAGATGAGGATAAGGTACTCAATGTCTCCATTGCTTTGGTTTTCACCAACAAGGTCTCCCAGGCCTCTGTGTTTAGAGGTGAGGTTGCAGGAGAGAAGCTACCAGCATCACAGTTCACTTGAAAAATTTCTTAATATTACATGACTGTAATGTGTACAATTATCAATACTTGTAGAAAACAGATGGAAGAAATGCTGTGTTCTAGAAATGGGCATTAAAAAGACCTGAAATAAAGACTGTCTTTCATCCTTACTTCAGTACAAAGTATGAAGACAAATATGTATCTGTTCATCATTCCATGAAATGGTCACGTTTTTGACTGCTTCATGCTCACTAGAGGTGTGCAAAGTATTTTTGTACAGGTATTTTGCAGACATCCTTCTTCTACTTCTTCTTTTCCTGAGTTAAGATCATACTTGCCATAATTACAGGTTTTCTGTTCAGTGAGATTTATAGACTGAAGATATTGGTTTGATTCTCTGATTCATCCTGCTTCTCTGGCCTCCTCGACTTATCCTTACATCATCCTCAATATCCACAACTATTTTTACTGAAAATTTTAACTGCCCAGAATCTCAGGTCAATGATCTCATTTTTAATGAGTATTTCCACACATTGCAACAACAACAAAAAAAACCCACCCCCCCCAAAAAAAAACCCCAAACCAACCCAGAAGTCCATAATACAATCTGGTAGACACCACACCATGGTCCAAGTCAGCATGGTCTGTACCTGTATAAAGGCATGGGTGCCTTACATTCATTGCGGTGGCTGCCACTCACCTAGGCACACTGAGACTAACTTGACTCTTCTCACAGAGCAACTGCAGTAGCTCAGAGCTCAGCATGCGCAGCTAAAACAGGATCTCAACAACTCTTGTCAGAGCCAAGCTCCTAATAGTACCTTGGTAACAGGGAACAAATTTACAGTTATCTTCATGATCTGTAGTTGCTGCTAGGATAGTTCTGTAGATGTATTAACTATCTTACTGGTTAGATGGAGGATTTATTTTTCCCATCCATTTTATTTATCCATGGGCATTAAAAGAAATTCCAGGGCATTAAAAGTAATATTAGTGGGTTTGCAGAATATAAAAATGGTAAATGGAAGCTATGTAGATGAAACCAGTTTTCTACTGGCAAGTTTCCTACTGAAGGGAGCCTTTTTCCTCCTGACTCTTCTTTTATATTTGTACTAGCAGAAAAAAGACATGGAACAATGTTTGCAATATAGCTTTGGCACTGTCAAGCTGGTCAGTAGACAAACAGTGATAATGCTACTGGTTAGCTCAGACATTTTTGGATTACTGAAAGTTCACTTGAGGCCTACTAAATGCTAGAGCAGATTTAAGAGATTGAAATTGCTGTTCTTTTTGCTTGGAGTCACTGGAACACTGTGCGGTGTCGCAGTGTCCTTCCTAGTCTTACTTCCCATCAGTATGTTCCTGACCTGGAGGCAGAAAAATAGAAGCAGGTAGTATAGAACTAAATAACAGTTTCCTGCCATTGAGGGATCCCTTTCTGTCAAAGAAATCTGTCCTAGAATGCATCTCAGATAAATGAGAATTCTTTTTTCTTTGTGGCAAAAAGAACAACCTGGTGAAAACAACAAGGAGGAAGCTGCCTGTATTAAGAAACAGAGGAAACTTTGTGTCTCGGGTCTCCAGGTAATTAGGCGTCAAAGCTTCTTGTCAGCATGGGCTTCTGTGGAAGGCATATTCCTGCTATCAGAGAGGGAGAGGAGTTGCGGATTTCATGTTCACATGCCGAACATATTTAAAATCAAACTTGCAGCAAGTAACCTCTGAATTTTACTGCCCTGAGCCTTCAGAACAGAGGGTATAACCTGGAAGGATGGCTGTTGTCTTTCACCTCAGACGAAGGACTTTTCTAATGCATTGACTCCTACAGATCTCGCAGTGGAGACATTTTTACAGCTGTGAGACAAATACAGGTCATTAGCTCAGTACATGAGGGATCTCAGATACTCTGCTTCCTCGCAAGTATCTTTGTAGCAGAGAGCAGTTTTGATACAGATTGTTTCCCCTGAAGGGTTTAAAGTAGAATTTGACCATATACAGGATAAAAGAGTAGAGGGGAGGAAGGAAAGAGAAGGAAAGCGAAGGAAAATCAATATTATCAACGTCCCCAACAAGCAAACACCTGATTCTGGCCAGATTTCCTGGAGGAATATGATTGTGGATAAAATGCAGTCATACTGAAATGGATTTGTTGTGACTAATCTCATGATAGCCCAATCTACTGTATTATGGATGAGTACTGGAAGATTACTTTACAGAAGGTCTGGGGAGGGGGGGCTGTCACTACATAAAATACGCTGTTAGCCCCCAAACATACAAACTCACTGCAGAGACGGAACATTTGCTTTGGTATTTTTCATGGCTACCTGCTCACAGTTAAAGCTTGTAGTTAAGAAGGAACTTCTGTTGCATTAGACTCTAAGAGTTTCTTTACAGTCACATATAATTTCCTACACAACTTTACTCTGATATAAAAGCTGATAAAAACATCTTGATGTCTTTACTGCTGAATAAATAGGGAAAAAGTAAGGGGTAAGAATGAAAGATTTCCATTGCCAGGTTTGAGAAAACACAGAAATATTTTTCTTAAAGAGAGAGTTTTTTCTAGGCACAACCTTTACACATTTCAGTATGTACAAATTGATGCTTACAAGTCTTCTCAGAACATGGTTCTGTGATCTAGTAAATGGTAAATATTAATGTTAGGTCTCTTAGTGTGGGGTCAGAAATGCTGCAGAGACATCCTGCCAGAGAGTGAGACAAGCTCGCATTTCTTTTTCAGCTTTGTTCAAAAAATGTTGGTGGGTTAATCTGCTCCTGCAATTTTTTTGGCTGGGTCAGTATTTGTCCCTCCACACTATTCTAACCTTGTGCTGAATCAAATGTTTTCTGACAAGTGTTGTTGGTGTAAAGTATTCGTAAAATCAGGGAGTCAGGATACTCTGCAGGGTGGTCTGCATCATGTGTTCTGGTGAACTCTACAGAAATGTGGTTGTGTGCCTGTGTCTGACCTAATTCAGGTTAGTACTGCCGGGTAACGTGACAGTGTGGAGATCTGGTATTGGTGACTATGGAAGCACAGCATCTTTGCTGCGCATTTGGTACATGACTTCTCAGAGTTATGTCTGAATTCGCCTGTGGAAAACGATTGCAATAGAGACGAATCTGCTTCCCCATACAAAGTCCACAGCTAAATTAATTCAGAAGTTTCGTAATGCAAGTTATATACAAGGAGCAGACTACACAAGAACTTTTAGTTGAACAGCTGTGGAACTTGTTCTAACATGGCACACAAAAAGAAATTTTGAACATACTGAGAAAGCCAATACACTGGGGTTTTAAGAACCCAGAAAAAAGGTTTGAGGGGTTAGGCTGTTTGCCTTACATTAATTTGCCAGTGTTTTTTTCCTAACACAAGTACTTCAAGGTACAAATATTACCCCATGAACATTTGGTTTTTGACACATTAAGGCTGTGAATTTCTTGCTAAGAAATTATAATGAATAGTCATGAGCAGCACTCTACATCCAGCTTCAGACAGAAAGGGCACGTTAGGCATGTGGAATGAGTAATAAGAATCCTTGAAAGTGGAGACTGCTTTATTTTTCAGTGGAAACAAATATAAATACAACCCAGATTATGACATGTGCAGCTTTACTTATTCAGGCTAGTGCTAGAGGAAGAGGAAACACACACCCCCTCTGGGTCAAGCTGAAGGAGCTTGCACTGCCTGATAGGTTTTTCTTATTTTCTACATCAATACTTACAGGTCCCACCCTTGCATAGTTCGCATGGGTGCAATTTTCCTGCCAACATCAATGGTAGTAGCATGTATATAAGTGTTGGTGTATACAAGTTTTGGTGTCGTTACTGAACACTGCCACTGACAAATTAATACGTTCAGGTGGTGTGTGAGAGGGAGGGTTAAAGGCTTCTATATAGTATTGCACCAAGCAGTATTTTTATAACAATTAACACCAAATCTTCACCAAAAGGAAGATTTTCCTTTCAGTACAAAATGAAAAAAAAATAGCAAGGAAGTTGTAAGCCACCTGAGTAAAGTGGGAATACTGAAAATCAGAGCTAGTTTTGCTTTATCTCTCATCTTTTTGCCTTTGAAATTTCTTTCCTGTCATCTGAAAAGGCAGACAGACAGAGAGAAGGAAAGGGGAAAAAAAAAAAAAAAGCAAAGCCTCAAAGCTTTAATAAAGTGTGTGACAGAGCAGACAGACAACTAGTGACAAGAGGAGACATCTTTGGCAAAGTGACATTGAGAGCTTTCAGAGATGCTTGCTGTGTTCATGCTGGAGAAATCCTTTGTGTGTGCAATAATCTACAGCCATAGCCTTGAAGACTTCTTTCTCTCTCTGTCACCTTTCCCCTTCCTGCTACCTTAGTTCTCAACGTACCTGAAAACCAGCAAAATGAGCTGGAAAGCTCTGAGGTGCTTTTCATACTATCAACTGATTAGATAGACAAATAGAGAAAGGTATGTTTGGGGTTTTTTTTTGCTATTCTTGTTCTGTATTTTCTTCCTTTATGTGGCTTTTAGTACTTGGTTGGTTGGGTTTTGCTTGTTTCAAAGAAAAAGCTGTTTTACACCTTCAGAGTGCTTTTACCACCAGTGAGCATCAACAGTAATGGACTTCATGTATAATTCATGCAATCAAAACTTTGCAACTGTGCAAAATCGTGTACCCCACATCCTGTGCCTCCAAATCGGCTTCCATAAACTGTCAGAAGTTACAGCAGTGTGGCTCACTGAGTGGCCATAAACTGAAGCACTAATGAAGCTCCGTGAACAGCACCATAGAGAGTCATTTAATCAGCCTCTGTTTTTAATTTTGATCGGCTGACAGGTGGCCAAAAGTACTGAAACACTAAAAGGAAAAAAGAAAACCTGATCCCGTTATCGCTAAACAGACTAGGAAACATATAAAGAGATTTTAATCAAGGTTTACTTTTGATGGCCAAAATTAAAGATTACTTTGAAAACACCTAAGCATTTGTAGTATTAATATTGAAAATACACTATCCAGCTTAATAATTATGGAATTGTGTATGAATTACTGAAGTAAATGCCTTTGAGACATTGTGACCAGGGACATTGTTATCTCAAATTTACATATGCTTCAGAGTTTTTTAATAAGATTTTAAAAGAACATCAACTTCCCAGCTCCCCAGATTATACTTGTGCTCCTTTTCTTTCTTCCTCTCCCCATTTACGCTGATTTGATCTAATCAATGGCTTCCTGAATTTAGGCAGTACTGACTGTGTTGCGTCAAGAGACAAGAGCAGAAAGAGAGATTTGTGAAATCCAAATCCATTCTATTTTATTAAATGCACCAAGTGAAAACTCAGCTGCTGAAGTCAACAAACCCTTATTTTTGCCATTGAGCCCAGTGAGTGTGGGACCTCACCCATGAACTGAGCTCAAGCACAGTGAAAAACTGTAGAGAATTATTTCATTCTGTCCACAGCCAGTAATGGGTGGCTTACCTCCATGCAGTTTGAGCATCCCTTCAATTTTTAGAACATTCTCTGCAACCTGATGACAAATATGTATGCTGTCCACATGCATCCATAATCTCTCTTTCTTTCTTTCTAAACTCCTGATACAGGTATTACCCAGGAGTGTGAGACGTTAATTATGTTTCTGTAAAAACATACCCAATGTTATCATTTGGAAGTGTGTCATCATTCAGTGTTGATGCTTGGCCACTGGGTTTAGGAGTTAGACAAAGAATAAATTACCTTCTTTGAATCACTTGTCAAGTTTTCTCCTTCTGTCATGTCCTTCCTTATTCGTTCAAACCTATAAGTCTCCAGCTTTTCAGTCTCACAGCTTGCATAGTTCCCTCTGTGCCTGCATCATCCATGATACTAAAAGCAGCACCTCCAATTAATTTTATCAGGTATTATGGCTGCTCTGAAGCGAATTCACATGGGAAACTTAATATAAACTAAAAATCTACAAATACTGTGCATTCAGATTGCACTGTATTCTGGAGTGTATTACAATAACTATCCTGAAAAAAAGGGAGCTTGGAATCTACTTAGCCAAGTGAACAGAGGCCACAAAAGAGTTTAGTAACTTTATCTTCTTCAAAAATTCATGGGAACAATTTCCTCAGTACCCCTGCACATGTTTGTGTACCTTATTGGCACCCTGTGTCTTCAACAAAATTCACATTTTAATAGATGGATAGTTGTATTCCTCTTAGCTTGAGGTTTTTTGCAGAACCAGTGGAGTGGAGATAGAAAAGCCAAAGTAGTAACGACATAGAGGATAGCAATATGTTTGGGATCAGAAAAGAAATACCATAAACTTTTACTCAGAAGTACATGAAAAAGCATCTTTCTGCCTACAGCTGCTGTTTGATCTTTTCAAAACATGACTGGATATAACAAAATCTCATTGCAAATCTAAGGCAGAAATGGCAGATACTCTGCTTGCAATTCTGCATCTGAATCTCATATCATGGGTGCCAACTTTTAACTACTCTTACTCCTTCCTCGTAACCAGGAATGGAGTGAGACTTTGTCCAGTCTCTGATTTCATTTATGCACTGGGTTATTCATTCTTCTAAGGTTGCTGCATCTGATTCAAGGGACCTATAAAACACAGAACCACCTTTATTTCAAGTATGTTTTATCTCATGAACGTTCCTGACAACCTTCTATATGCAATGAACAAAGGCAAGAACAATCCTGGCAATATTAATGTGCATAAATCAGCTGAGCAGAAGCACACTGAACCAAAATACCATTTGGAAGGGTATAAACAGAAATAATTCAGGAATAACTCTTTAACTTCTGCATGTAACAATTGACACAATGAGAAAACATGCAAGGTAAAAAACAAGCCCCTCAACATTTATACATAACATTGTCCACCTATTTCTAAAAAGATTAGTATGCCTCCTATACAGACCCTGCTTTGAAAGATAGTGGTCCAGAGTTTCCAAAATTTTGAGCATCTGATAAATTGCTCTTCCACTTTTTAAGACTGCCTCATTAATTACGAAAAGACAACAAACAAGGGTTTTGTGGGAGCTGGTATGCTGATAGCGTTCATCTTGGAGTATATGCTACATGGAGGAATTTCTGTCAGATGCTGCCCACTCCTCTCCTTTCTCCCAGCTTATTAGGTCCTGACTGTAAATGAAAAAGGTTACAGAAAATTCTGACAATCATAAGTACAGACAAAACACAGCAAACGTACAAAAATTCCATTGTGGAAATAGCTTTGAATTTTCACCTATGTTCTTTGACATTTTAGTCTTCAGATTTGTTCTGTCAATTAAAACTACTGTTAGTAAAAAGGCTGTGTCTACAGTGATAGAACTCGGAGAATTTCCAAGATATATCAGCACCAGAACCAGAAGTACACTGACAACGCTGCACCTTGCCTCTGTGTGAAGAGTGTCTAAGAGCAGAAAGGAGTTGCAAAATACCCTGGGTTTCTTCCCCGTACAGTTTTGTCTCAGGCTGTCAATTGACTGAGATGTGATTGGAGACAAGATGAAAGATCTTTAAGACACCTAGAACTGGAAAGGAAACACAACATTCTGTTAAGAAATGTCCTGTAAGAAAAGTATCTATTTCATAATTTGAATCCATAGAACATTTTTAATTGTAGAAATAATAGAAAATGATTACCTGAAAGCCACCTAGCTGAAGAAAAAAATCTAACGGCATACCATTGAGATCCTGTATCTTCTCTACTAAGGAAAGTACAAAACTATTGCATGTACATTAAAAGAAAAAAAACCCACCCTGTATATTATGAGCTATCCTGTAGATCTTGCATTCCCAATGTCTCTGCAGGTCCAAGAGGTGGCAGCAATAGCCATATGTACCTTCTGCATCTTTAGTAAGTTGGCCAGATAGATTGAAACACCGCAGGGGGTCCATGATACACTATAAGGCCATAAAGAACTGTGGATTGTGGAGGCTGGACCAGCCCTTTTAAAGCTGTGTACTGGATGTGGAGGGCAGCCTGAGCTGGAGGCCCCCTTCATTCAGGTTGATGAGATGTTTTGTTACAAAGCCCTGGCAAGTCTAAGGCAGAACTGGGCTTGCCAAATGGCATTACTGAGCAAGAGAATGTGGTCCAAACTCTTTAGGACTTCTTAGTATTTGTGTGCTGTGTATCTTTGTCAGTTTTCCCACATGAATTTATAAAATTGGTGTTTGAAGAAATAAAAAAAAAAACCCACCACACCTCCTTTTGGTCACTAATTTTATGATACATGGGTAATTTTGGAATTCATCTTAAATTTTTCAGTATTACCAAGACATCTTTATTTAGGCAAAGTATTATATAATTAAAATGTTTTTTAAAAAAATTTACTTTCACTCATCATTTCCATCTAGGCAGTGTAAGAGTTGCACACGGTAGGATCTTGTTGGATGGGTCCTCCTGACACCTGAACAATGAGTGTTTCTCTTCATCACCAACTAGTAGCCTCTCCTGCACTTCTGAATAAATAGAAAGAGATTTGTCATGTTTGCAAGGCTAAATATCCTTGCTCTTGGTTCTGCAACACAATTAATTTTTGTTTCACCTATGGCATTATTAATGTGCATTTTCTCTGAAACTTCATTCTGGCTCCATGTTTAACATGCCTTTACATTTTGTATTTCAATTTTCAACCCTTTAACTTCAGGACACAGCTATGTTGATACTGCAGGGAGAATGTTCTCATTCACTGATTTCTCTAACCATGTAGTAGTCCGGGTAAAAAGACTACTTTTTTTTTTTGATTGTGGGAGTGAATTTGGGATTCAAATCCAACTGTAAGAGTTATGACATATTAAGGCTAAATTGTAGAATGTTTCAAATTATGCTCGTATGCCTAGGACTTCCTATATCACTAATATTTAATTTCTTGCTCTGTAAATTGCCTTTTCACTACTCAGTATATAAAAAAGGCCTTAAATGAAACCAAACTCTGACCCAAAAACCTACGTGGTACTTGCATATGCATGCACAGTCACTGATTTTACAAGACACACACAGTGCCTCCATATCTGAAAGCAGACCTAGCTTCTGTAGTGCTTAGAAATAAGAAAATCATTTGCCATTTCCAAGACTTTGCTTTCTCTTGCCTTTTATGTATGAACTGGTAAAGTACTTTCTATCACACCATAAGAATTAAGGTTGCAAAAGTCAACAATACGTGCCTGAATCCCTACCAGAATAAGTTTCTTTTATGCTGCTTCATGTTTTATGTAAATTAGGTTTTCGCTTGATTCTCTATTGCTAGAATATATTAAGTTTTAATGGACCCAGACAAGAATTGGATTGCAAAAATGTAGAGCTACTGTCATAATCATTTGGGACAAGTAAAGCAAAGAATGGAAAAAAAAGTACATGGGGTAAAGGGTGGTAAGATTAGAAGAGGGTAAATTTTGTAAGGTGCTTTATAGAAAATGTTCTGAAAATTGTCATTATGGATATACAATGAGATCTCAAATTATGTCTAGTGGGATGGATATTTTCAGCATGAATACAGCGTAAATTCCTACATAAGTGTAGCTGAGGCAAATTCTATGGAAATTTTCTCTTCCTCCAGGTTAGACTATCATATTCTGTATGTTCACATTTAATGCCCATTTACCCCAAAATATAAATTCAGCTAGAGATATCTATCGCAGCAAAACAAAACACTTTAAAATTTAGTTGAAAATGTTAAGGAAGAAGATGAATTATAAAGACCTGTAAAGATGTATATACCTGTGAAATGTCTCACTGCAGACTTTATTCCTATCTCATTAAAGTCACTGGGAGCTTTGCAATTATCTCTAGTGGGCATAATAGATGAATTCCTGATCTCATAAAAGGCACTATGTACATTTACTAAATCGTGTGAATGCCTTTGCAGAATTGAGGATTTTAAGGTCACTTGATGAGTCCTCATTCTATAAATTAGTACATATAATTTCTCCCATTGTCTGTCATTCCTAGGAATGACCTTTCTGAGAAGAAAAATCTGTTTGTTTGTTGTATTGCATGTTGTTTGTGTTTTGTTTTGTTTTGTTTTTCTTTTTCACTCACTGAAAGGATTACTTAATAGCAATTGGGTGAGAAAGAGCAAGAGCTAAATCTGCATGAAAGTGCATAGTTATACTACTGTCCTTCATCAGGTGCTTTCAGCATTCAAAAGATTTCTAGAAAGTAGCTCTCCAGTAGGTAAAAAACAGACCACTTTCCTCAATATATACCACAAAAGAAGCAGAGTAACAAAACTCCAATGGAAGCCTTGGTAAATATTGGAATATTTTACCCGTTTGTCTTGAAATAAGTGACCCTTTCCTAATCATGAAACATATCTATTTCTAATGCCCTATACAGTCTTGTTGGTTGAAAGTTGGTTTGCACTGCAATTATAACTCCAAAACAAACAAACAAGCAAACAAAAATATCAGTTCTTATTTCCTTAAGAAATATCTTGAAAAACTGAGGAATTTTGGTCATGTTGGTCATCTTGTGAATCGTGTCCTCCTGTGGCAGCTGCAGATGCCATTCTGAAAACTCTGAACTATTATTAATTGACATAGATGGAGAAAGATGTCTAGGTAGATGTTTCTCTGTTGGCTTGTTTGATTGCTTTTTAGAATGCTTTCAAAGTGTACTTCCCCACCAGTTCTAATTGTACTGGGCAGTAGTGAGTGTCAACAGATTAAAACAACTTTAGATGACTCAGAAACAGTTAAGAGTTGAGCCTTGCAGAATCAACAAACAAAACAACTGGAACCATGGAAGTTAAATGTATCTGTTACATGCTTGGACACATAGTCCTTGCTTGAAAGTCGCCTTGACCTCTCATGCTACTACAGCTCAAGAGCCTTATTGTATGAGAACTTGGAGGAAAGTCATCCAAGAAGAACACAAAGTTTGTGAAACATGGTGTTTGTAACCAGATTCTGTTTTTCCCTAGTGCCTGATGTAAAAGTGGTCCCACAACACTTTTGTCTTTTAAGAAGCATCTGTTGAAATACAACATCCCTGGAACAACCCGGGGCAAACCTGTTACTGTAGAAGAGCTTATGTTAGCAGACATAGACTCCTTTGACTTCCTCCGGCACTCTTTCGGCTGTACACTACAATGGTTACTCCAACATTTTTGCTGTGAAAGACTAATTTTGCAATTGCATGCCCTGATTTAGAATTTAATTTTTAGTCACTGAAATACCTGACTGTCTCTGGGTTTTTTTTTGTGTGAGGCCAGTCAGTCTGACCTCTGTGCCTCACAAGATCTTCAAGCAGATCCTCCTGGAAACTCTGCTAAGGCACACGGAAAAAGAGGAGGTGATTGGTAGCAGCCAACATGGCTTCACCAAGGGCAAGTCATGCCTGACAAATTTGGTGGCCTTCTACGAGGGGCTTACAGCAGTAGTGGACAAGGGAAGAGCAACTGATGTCATCTACCTGGACTTGTGCAAAGTGTTTGACACTGTCCCGCATGATATCCTAGTCTCTAAATTGGAGAGACATGGATTCGATAAATGGGCCACTCGGTGGATAAGGAACTGGCTGGACAGTCTCACTCAAAGAGTTGTGGTAATAGCTTGATGTCCAAGTAGAGACCAGTTACGAGTGGTATTTCTCAGGGGTCGGTACTGGGACCAGAGGTGTTCAACATCTTTGTTGGTGTCATAGAGAGTGGGGTCGAGTGCACACTCAGCAAGTTTGCTGACGATACCAACCTGTGTGGCGACATAGACTCACTGCAGGGGAGGGATGCCATCCAGAGAGACCTGGACAGGCTGGAGAGGTGGGCCCAAGACAACCTCATGCAGTTCAACAAGGCCAAGTGCAAGGTCTTACATCTGGGTCGGGGCGATCCCAAGCCAAGNATCCCAAGCACAAATACAGGCTGGGCGGAGAATTGCTCGAGAGCAGCCCTGAGGAAAAGGACCTGGGTGGGCTGATTGATGAGAAGCTCAACATGAGCTGACAATCCGCGATCACAGCCCAGAAGGCCAACTGTATCCTGGGCTGCATCAAAAGAAGTGTGGCCAGCAGGTCAAAGGAGGTGATTCTGCCCCTCTACTCTACTCTCGTGAGACCCCACCTGGAGTACTGTGTCCAGCTCTGGAGCCCCCAACATAGGAAAGACATGGACCTGCTGGAGCGCGTCCAGAGGAGGGCCATGAGGGTGATCCAAGGGCTGGAGCACCTCTCCTATGAGGAGAGGCTGAGAGAGTTGGGGCTGTTCAGCCTGGAGAAGAGAAGGCTCCAGGGAGACCTTATTGCAGCCTTCCAGTACCTGAAGGGGCCCTACAGGAAAGCTGGAGAGGGAATTTTTACAAGGGCGTGTAGTGATAGGATGAGGAGGGATATCTTGTAAGTGGAAAAGGGTAAATTTAGATTAGATATTAGGAAGAAATTTTTCACTTTGAGGGTGGTAAGGCACTGGAACAAATTGCCCGGAGAAGTTGTATAAGCTCCATCCCAGGAGGTGTTCAAGGCCAGACTGGATGGGGCTTTGAGCAACCTGGTCTAGTGGGAGGTGTCCCTGCCTACGTCAGGGGGGTTGGAACTAGATGATTTTTAAGGTCCCTTCCAGCCTAAACCATTCTATTATTCTATGATTTCTTTAAATGAAAAGGAAACACAAAGTCCTGGCTGTGCATCATTACAGTTTAAAACTACCCTATGCAAGATTATCACGATAGACTACTACTACTATAGTCTCTCAGTGTCCTCCAATTTCAATTAGAAATCATGGTTTTTTGTGTTTACAAATCCAAAGAACTTAAAGTGTTGTTGTTTAACTGTTTGCAATGTTTCAATCTACATAAGGCACCTCATTTTAATACTGTGTTTTGGTGCCTCAGGCTGAAAACATTAAGTATGTTATAGGATATGAAGGATTTTAATTCCTTCTACATAATAACCATCTAGTATTCAGAGACATCCTGAGGTATCCTAATTCTGTAAATCATTGCTTTACATTGCTCTTATAACAAAGTGCAGCTGTGATTAGCAAACTCATTTTTCATCAGTTGTATTACTCAAACACAGCAGAGCTTTTATGCTCTCAAATACGCATATTTTAAAAATTTCATTCTGTGAAAAAAATAAGTGTTTAAAATAGTTTATGGAATAAAATATGGATTATCATCTTAACATTTGCATTTGAAACAAATATTAGATTGATTTGTTCATGAGGTAACATTTTTATGCACAAAAGGTATCTTGGACTGAATATATTTATTACCCGTGTCATGCTATAATACAGTAAACATCAATAATTTTGATTACTAATGGGAAATCATACCATGAGCCTCCTCCATCATTTCTGGATGAGCTCGCTATGTCTTGAGAAATCAGCAAGCCTGTAAATGATATTATAGTGCAGTGGGAACACAGGTAATTTCATAATAACCTGCTTAACTTAGGTATGGGTACATAATAGATACCAATTAGCCATATATTTGAATTTGTTTCTAAGGACTAAGAACAAGGTACTTTGCTACTACAATTCAAATGAGGAAAGAAAAAGGCATGTTACAAAGACATAAGTAGAAAAAACTGTTAGAAAGACCCAGTGATGTTTATGAATAGCAAACAACACTCTTTGTACGTCTTTCACATAAAAAAAAAAAAAGTACAAGTGCTACTATCACTAATATTGATTTTAATATTAAACATTGCAAAAGTATGTTAAAAATGAAGCTGCAGAAAAATCATGGTAATTCACATTCAACTTAATAACAGGTAGTGATTGTTCTTTTAAGAATGAGTCCAGGGAAAATGTCTAACCTTGATTATATTATTTTATGAATGTAACACATAGAAAATTCCATCTCCCTTTTTACCTGTTTAAATGCAAATATAAAATTTTATATCATACACTTGTTAACACACACACACAAACACATAAAGGTATTGGTATATATTTTCATCACTTTTGTATGTTTTAGTAAAATTCTTTTGAATGTGGAAAACAAAGGTATCTTATAAATGACCTATGCACTCAATTTTTATTTGATGTTAGAAATAACACGATATTTCGCTTACTTTCAGAATGATATAAAAAGAACAGCATGATAAAAATGCATAAAAATAACTTTTTAAATAATGCCTGACTAGTGACTTTTCAACTTTAATTTTGTGGTGACCATGTTTCAAAATTTTACCATTATTATTTTCACTGAATTATTCTTTATTGTCTGTTTCTGTGTAGACTAATACAAAGAGTATATTCAGCTCCTACTGAATTCAGTAAAAAATCTTGACTCATACATTCACTATGTAGAGTGTGATATAAAGAAATGAAAGATTATACTGTGTAAAACATCATCACCAGGGAGGTGAAAGGATAATATAGGAGTTTGAAAGAAGGATCTTTAATTCCTGAAAGGCCAGTTTAGTTGTATAAAATACAGTAAGACGCTGGCGAATGCTCCTGAGCCTGCAAAAAAAGATAGAGGTTCTCTACTAACATTTTTCTAGTTTTAGAGATAGCACGGGTGTTATTACATGGGGTAAAACAAAGAAGAAAACAAGGAACAAAAAAACTCAAAGGAAACTTTAGCTGTTCCTGCGTGGGCCCCTCTCCATGGGCTGCAGCTGCTGCCAGGAGCCTGCTCCTGTGTGGGTTCTCTATAGGCTGCAGCTTCTTTCAGGGCATGTCCACCTGCTCTGGCATGGGGTCCTCCGTGGGCTCCAATGTGAATATCTGCTCCACCATGGTCCTTCATGGGTTGTTGGGCGACAATCTGATTCAACATGGTCTTCTCCATGGGTTGCAGGGGAAACTCTTCTCCAGCACCTGGGGCACCTCCTCCCCCTCCTTCTTCTCTGACCTTGGTGTCTTCAGGGCTGTTTCACGTTTTTCTCACTCCTCTCTCTCACAGCTGTTGCACAGCATTTTTCACGCTTTCTTAAATATTTTATCTCAGAGTTGCCACCGGCATCACTGATGGACTCATCTTTGGGTCCTTTTTGGAGCTGACTAGAACCGGTTGTGGGGGCCAGGGGGAAGCATCCAACCTCTTCTCACACAGACCACCTCTGCATCCCTCCTGCTACAAAAACCTAGACACCAGTCAATCATCACAGTGCAACATGTTATGGTGTCTATAGCCTTTGGGGGATTTACCTAAAGGTCTGAATTTTATCCTATTTACCACTACATTCTACAACTTCAACTAAAAGCAAGTCAGAAGAGTGTGAAATTACTGTTACTACCTGTATAGGTAAGCCTAGAGTTGCTGGTCAAGTTAGCATTGGTCATGACAACCAAAGAAGAGAAAATATTTTTCAGTCTTGCAAAGCCTCTCTTCTTTTCTACGCAAAACTCCTCGATAAAGGAACAAGACCTCGGGTGTCAAATGAAACAAAAAAAAAGAAAGGCTTATTGCAGATTCTATACTACAGGCTATGATGCCGGTTAATTTCTATTCTTTTATGTATGCATCTGTTTGCATTGTATTTAAGATGATTATCTATTGAAAATAAAATATTTTATATTACTTATCTGAATATTTTATGAATATGAAATATTTTATATTATTTATCTGAAATGATGTAAAATAATAAAAACATGCTGCATATAATGAATTCGATTTCAGTTGTTTATAATGGTAGAGAGTCTTATAAGGAATAAATTACGATCCCACTGATAAGCTATTGGTGAAATATTGCATTGGTAACTGGCTCTGAAAAAATTTTCAACCAATGAACATTACCCACGTTCCTTGCCAGACTTGTATTTCCACATCACAGTAACAGAGAGAGACCACTTTTTTCTGGCAACAGAGCTATAGAACAGTTCCTTGACTGGTGTAGGAAGACTTTTGGTCACAAAATCACCTTACTATCAGAACTGTTTAATAAAACATACAGAAATATACCAAGCACATAACTGCCAAACAGTATCTCCTACCCCCATATTTATGTCTTTCAAGGATATTCTGAACAAGAAATTGCCTCTAAATGTTTGTTTCATAGCCATTGATAGATTTTTTCCATGAATGTGCGTAGCCTCTTTCTGGATATAGGTATTCTTTGCTACCTTGTGGCAATGAGTTCTGCGGTTCTTTTATGCCATTTGTTCTTTTTGTTTGTCCTGATAGATTTTATCTAATACTTTTGAGTTCTTTAGTTAGGAAGTACAGTAAAAATTCATGCCTCATTTTCCATCTCCATGACATTTATGACTTAAAAAACTCTATAAAATTTTCCCCAGTTGTCTTTGCTCCAGGCTGAAAAATCCTTCCTGGTTTAAACTCTTCTTACTCAGAAGCCACTGTATATTCCTGATCATCCTTATCAGCTTTGGGGGATGCTTTATAGTTCTACTATATTCAATTTGGAATGAGAAAACCAAGATTGCATAGAATGGCTGAGACGTGTGTACCCTGTGGATATATGCAGTAGTGCAGTCTACTCTATTTATTTATTATTTTTTTTTTTAAAAAAAAAGGACTATGGAGTAGACTGCTTAGAGTAGAATACAAAAAAGCTTGCAAAAAGCTTACTGGTCCCTGCTTCTAATGAAAAATCAAGCTAGGAGGTTAGTATTATAATACAGTTATTTACCTGTCTCTGGCAGCTGTAGCTTGCAGAGCTGGAGTCTGTGTGGTAGAGCTGGGACCAATGCTAAAATATGAGATCCAGATTTTTTAGTGCTACTATCATGCAAGCCTTCAATCTCTGGTTGCGTAGTTCAGCTGATCCAGCAATTATTGTTAAAGGATAATGAATGCTTAGATGACCAACCTGTATGTCTTTTTGAGAGGCAAGATCCACATGACACATATTCATCAGGTAGTGGAAATGCAACCCAAATCATTCGGTTCCACCTCTTTTTTCCCTAGTGTAAACATAGGGAATGGGTGGTTAGAGCTATTTTGTTTTCTGTTTGATCATTATCGCATAAGAATTACAATAAGATTCCATAGTTGTCATTTTTCAGGTTCTTTTTAAATTTCAGCTGCAATCACAGAACTGTTATGCTCCACTCTTTCCTATTTATTCCTAAAGAATGGAGCACAGAATTGACAGGCACCCTATTACCTAAAGAAGTGACAGTACTCAAAAACATTAAAAAATGCCATCCTGTGTCCTTTACAACTTCACAGTTTAAACTCATTTTCAGGAGGAAAAAATCTGCTGTTATCTTCAGATTAAAAGAGGATCTCATTGATTGTTTACCTTGAACACAGAACCTTTCCAAAGCAATTAGCAAAATATAAGAAGTAGTATCAGAAGAAAATTCAATGGCTCTGTTGGAAATGTCACACATAAGCTGGCTCATTTCTAAACTTTGCTTCTGTTTGATTCTCACAAAGTAAAATGTGAGAAAAATGAAGTCATTAAACTTTTAAGAATTTGACTTCACTTAAAATATGTGATTTTTAATTAGCAAATTAATTTGTTTTTTTTTAAGTGCAGTATCTACAGGGAGGAGTATCTGGGTAATTAAACAAAAGTATTAGTATGATTTAAATTGTACTTCTTCACTAATTTTTCATGCTAATTAATGTCTTCATGTAGCAAGTCACTTCACCTAGATAATGTGTTGTCTACCGTAAATAGCTACTCTCTTCCCACTGTGGTATTTAATGCACATCCTGAAGTTGAAAGATGAATTAAAGTAGAGATTAAAAAAAAATAAAAAATAACTGCAAATTAAAAAAAAAAAAATTTAAAGTCCCAAGAATGAGGTTCAACTCTGGATTAAGAAATGCACATACGTATAGGTTTGCGTAGAGCAAGTGAGATCTTGGACTTAACTGAGTTCCTCCACAGAGCTGAGCATTGCCATTTGAGACATTCTCAGGTATTGGAGACGCAGGTGGCAGATATAAACAGAAACTATGGGATTTCTACAGTTTTCTGGGGACTCAATGGAATTTCAAACAGCATTAAACCTATGACAACTTTGACTTACACTCATAGTCAATGCAGTCAGTGGAATTTAACTGACTAACTGTGAAACATAGAATCATAGAATATCTCAAGTTGGAAGGGACCCATAGGGAAAGGATCAATACTATTGCTTAAATAAGTATCTTAGCTTTTTATGCCTTAGATGCCCTACGAACATCTTGGTTTCCGGCTCCCTCTCACAAATCATGCAGATTTTTCACAGGTCCTGTGCTATGTCTGCCAGCCCTGAATGGCCGTAATAGATACATTAAACAACTCAGAATTAGAAACCAGTGCAACTGAATCCTGCCTCAGGTATCTTTATTGTCTTGAGCTGAATCTTATTGACAGCTCTGACTAGATCTCGGTAGATCATACCAGGATCTTACACACATAATGCTTAGGTAGGCACTGCCATTTAGACACTTAAATTTAGGTGATAATCCTAAACTGAATTCAGGCCTTTCAGTGAGATTAATGCCATTCTGCATTTCTTGCCCAAACTGAAAAGAAAAATAAATATCCCCTGCTTTGATTCCACGTGCTTTTAAGCCACTTTTAAGGGTCTGAATGGAGGTTTCTACAGCTTCTTATTTGGAATGATTTGTATTTTGGAGAAACAGTAATAGTTTCCACACTTCATCATTTTATACATTCTTGAGTTTTAAAAAGTTGAAAAAATAAAGACCTTGGATCAATTTAAGAAACTCTTCACTTGAATTTTCTGTAGGAAATCTCCCAGTAAAACACACTCTGCAGAAATTCTTCACAAAATCTGATAGGCAGCTTCTCTGATGTATGTGATCATTATAAGAACAATGAGCACAAATTGAGAACATACACAGCTGAAACTCCTCTTTTCTATTTCTCTCTAGTGAGGTCTTCAACAAGGTGGGATAAATTAAGAACTCATTATCTACAGCTGTAAAAAAACAGCTTTCATTCCTAAGGACTCACGATCTAGTTCCGACTGACAAGTGTGGACACCTAATTTATCTGTCACAAAACCAATAGTGCTTAAGATCAAGGCTCACCTACATAGGATTGCAATGGAGAAAATGATTTTGATATCTAAAATCTGTTCCATTCAGCTGTTCTGCTCAGTTTAGGTGTTATGACTTTTCTCACTTCTGATGGTGTAAGAAGTCAATTTCTGGCAGCCACAGACCACAGAAAAATGTTTCACTTACAGTAGTCACCGTGGCTAGATTAGACATGCAGAAAAGCTATTCAAATATGGCTTTCAGTTAAATGTAAAAAAGAAATGGAGAAAACTATCTGCAGGTTTTTATACCAATAAGGTATTCAGCGGTCTTTAAAAAAAAAACAAACCACAAACAAATGGACAACCGCCCCCCACCCTGGTAAAATGGCTTACTGAAATGTATAGATTCATAGAATAGTTAGAGTTGGAAAGGACCTTGAAGATCACCTAGTTCCAACCCCCATGCCACGGCAGGAACACCTTCCACTAGACTAGGTTGCTCACAGTATAGATAAAGAAAGACTTTAAAATCCAAAATCTTAACCATTAACTTCAAAGAATGTTGTTGGTTTTTCTAGTAGAGGCTGGGAGGTTAACAGTTTAATTATCAGTCATGCTGAAAAAGACTTGGTGTTATGGGGGACACCTAGAGGAAGATGAGCCCCACCCAGTGCTCAGTCCTGGGAGTCTGTTGCTGGTAGGATGTACTGGGCTACACCGGGATGTTGAGCTGCATAGGGAATACTGTGTCCAGTGTTGGAATTCCCAGGTCATGGGATGGATGAGGCAAAACTAAAGAGATTTCAGACAAGGATTATCAGGTCCACATTTAGGGCCTCAACCATAGCCAACAAAGAGAGTTTGAGAATACTAGGTGTAACTTGATGAAAAAGAGGCTAAATGCTAGCTGCCTTCAGCACCTGGAAGGGGAGATATAAAGAAGACAATGCCAAACTATTCTGAGCAGTTGTCAGAGGGGGCACAGGCTACAGGCTGTAATTGGGGAGGTTTAAGTTCATCATTGGGAAAAACTTTTTCACTGGGAGGGTACTATGGCACTGGAATCGGTATCCTCTCTTTTCTTGGAGGTTTGCTGGCCTGGGCTAGAAAGAGCAAAGGCTGAGCCAGAGCAGTGTTGGTGATAGTCCTGCTTTGAGTGGGGTGCCAGACTAGACAATCTCAAGAAATTCATTCCAAACAACATTTCTATGCTTGTTTGAAAACAACAGATTTTTTTTCCTATTCCATTTCCAGATATTAAAATGTTATGTTTTGATATTTCAGTATTTGCTTTCAAAAATTTTCAAAAATTTTATATGAATAAACTAAAAATATTGAATAATAATTATTTTATTGAACTAATCTCACAAATGTGGAATCTACTTTTCACAGAACAAAAACCCCATAAGAATATTATTTACATTTGCCAAAATCAAAATATGTCAGAATTCCTGAATGAAAATATTTTAGTTTGTATATATAAACCAACAGGTGTTTTTTCTTTCGCTTGTCATGAAAGTGAGTCTAGAATAATCATATAAAAAACAAAATCTGCCTTTTAAAAAAGAACTGTAATGAATAGCATGTGTTCCAGCTATTCCAAACACAGCTATTCTGGAAGGAAAGATTACTCTTCAACTGACAGAAAACTGAATGTTTGATTCAGTCTGGCGACTAGAAGGATTTTGATTCACAAAAAAAACAAACACAAGTGCAAATACTTTATTTTTAAGACATAGAAAACCAAATATTTCATCTGGAAAACTCAGTTATGCAGAGACTGTATCTTTCATTAAAAAAAAACAACCCGATAACAAATTCCTGACTCTCTCTGTGGACAGACTGCATTTAAATTGTACAATGACAAATCTTCCCACAATTTCAAAATGATCTATTTTTAGTGTTAAAAAATATATTGAGCTGACAAAGAATCTTTAAAAAAACAAAGTTAAAATATATGGCATGTCTCTTTATTAAAATGGGACATCTGAGAATGAATCACAGAACTATAGAACAGCCCAGGTTGGAAGGGACTTCAAAGGGCCATCTTGTCCAACTTTCCATGGGAAAGGGAGCCTAGATGAGACTAGCACCATGTCCAATCACATCTTGAAAATCTCTAACTAAGGAGACCCTAGCACATTCCTGGAGAGGTTGCTCCAGTGATTGATTGTTCTTACTGTAAAAAATTCTTTCTAATATCAAGACGAAACCTCTCCCAATGCAACTTGTACCCATTGCCTCTTGTCTTCTCCATGTGGCTCCTTGTGAAGGGAGATCCTCCATCCTCTTTGTAGCAACCTTTTAAGTAAAAAGTTAAAGAAGATAGTGGAATATTGGAAATAAGGAAAATATAAACAATTATTGGAAAATATAACAGTACTGTCACAATTATACATGGTCTTTTACTTTTCTGTCTCTGCCATTTGGAGAGTGTCTTCTGAGCACAAAGCAAATATCTCAGAATCATTAACTGATCAATAAAACATTTCATAAACTTCACCTAGCAGGAGAAATGTGTCAGAGATTACATACTAATTTGATTAGTAAAGTTTGTGAAGTGAACATAACCCAGACATCCATAGATTCTGATCTGTGACAAACTAATCTAGTTTTGAAAATAATTTTTTTAAAACATTTTCTGGTATTGTGCATGAGAAAGACGTGAACAGAAAGGAGCCAAATATCTCCTTGGATGGAACCTTATGCAAACCACTCTTGATTCCCAAGAAAGTAGAAAGATACTTTTTTTTAAAATATTGGGCAAGTACTTTTGTATGCTGCGTAGATACAGGGTTCTTTTGTTATATATGGATGGCAGATTTTGAGCACTGTACTAGATCCCAAAGTCTGCTTTGACTTTGCTTATGTATTTTCAAATGTCCTAATCTTTCCATAAGATGAGGAGGAGTGTATTCCTTTGTTAAAGCAAATATAGATATACTTTTCATTAAAAAGAAATGTTCCTTTAGTGGCCAAGAGAGATAACATTGCATATGAATAGGGAGGTCTCTTTTCCTCACTTGTTTTAAGTCACAGGACAAAACAGGGCAGGCCCCCATCCACTGGATTCTCTCCATGACACATCATGTTTCTGATTCTTCACCTTGTAGATCAGTGCAGTCAGTGGGAAACTGCACTGAGAACATGTGAGGCACCAATACCAGAGATAGCCCCTTCACTTCTTAATAAATCTACAGCTGACAGAATAAAAATAGGCTTGATAATTGTACGTTTGGTGATCTGCCTCATATGCGACACCAGCTTTCACATTGTCTTCACAGCAACGGGTCCAAGAACCTTATCTTGTTTTCTTTTCTCTTTTGAAGGATATGGCAAAAGAATAACAAATAGTTGAATTAACTTATCTTAATAAAGTAAATCTATTAACTGTGCCTTGTAACTGAGGCAAGTGAAATTCCCAATTGTTGCAATAACAGGTTAAGAAATGTATGAGCTCAAAATACTGTCATGCTAAATTCTTATGTGTATGGTAACAGCTACACATTTCACATATATAAAACTTATCTCATAAAATAGAAAACAAAACCTATTTCAAAAAGATTTGACCCTTCTGAGAAAACAATTGTTATTTCCTCTGTCCAACAATAGCTGTGTTTCTTTATAGAGATGGGCAACCAAATCCTCATGATGACTTGTTTTGCATTTTCTGTGGATGAGGAAGGGAGTTTTGTAGCTCCGATGATACATGATAACTCATTAAGCCATGTTGAATTGATTGCTTCTAATCATCTGCTCATGTTTTAATAACATGCAGTTGTTCACCAACAGAATTTTATGTGTAGCTTATGTGTATCAGAAAGTAGAATTAAAACTTAATTATCTGAAGAAGTATGTTGAAACTCATTCAACTCATTTCCAAATATACACATACACAAATATACACATACATATACAAATATACATATAGTTGTACACACAATAAAAGAAAGATACGTGTATACTGAAGTCCAGTGGAGGGCCAAAACTATGGTTAGGGGGCTGGAGCACCAGACATGTAATAGCAGGCTGAGAGTCAGGATTCTTCAGCCTGAAAAAGTGCATGCGAAGGAAAGATCTTATTGCTCCTCAGCTCCCTCATATACCTATGATATAAATAAGTTGGAGCTAGATGCTCAGAAGTGCAGAGCAATAAAACAAGAAGCAAAAGTAATAAGTTGCGACAAGGGAAAAAAAAAAAACCCAACACTCATCACATATGGGTAGACAAACACTGGAATAGGTACCAAGAAAGACTCTAGAATCTCCACCCTTGGAAGTATTCAAAACTCAACTGGACAAGGGCCTGAAAAACCTCATCTAAGTTAGCTTTACTTTGAGCAGCAGCTTGTACCAGAGACCTTCAGAGGTCCCTTCACACATTATTCTATGTTCCAATGATTCTGCAGATATATAATTACTAATTTCTGAGCAATTCTCCTTCCTTTTCATGTTTCCTCCTCTTTTACCTTTTCTATATTTTTAGCTTAGATTTTAATTTGGGGAGAGGTATCTGAACTTCACTATGTTTACTATGTTTGTAACAGCTGAATGAAAAAAAAGATGTTTCACAAACAGTTCACTTTTTCAATATCCACCCTATCTAAGTTGTCAAAATAAGTAAACAGTCATGGTTATCAATTAAATTAGGTCCCGATTAGAGCTGACTGACAGGTTGTGACCTTTTTGGATCTATAGAATTTAAGATAACGAAATTAAGGTTGGATGGAGGGATGTTCACCACCTCCCACTTATTGCTGACTTCTAAAAATCAAAGCTTCTCCACTGTGCTAAGCTGATATATGTTTCCACAGCTTGGATGAATCTTTGCAACTGGATGATCATACTGCAGCTGTTCTGCTGATTCTCATCCTGTTTGACTCTGCTTGCTTTTTCTTTTTCCACCATAAACATGAGACTCAGTTTTTACTAGCCATTTTCTGGCCACTAGTGCAAAAGGCCATAACTTTAGTTGTTTAATGACACCATTTCTCTTGCATTTCTATCATTTGCAATCTCTAAGACTTGCCACTGTGTCACAACTAGAAATAAGTAACTTTCAGTTTCTCAAGAAACAAAGCAGTGAAGAAAAGAAGAAAAAAACCCTAGACATTCCTGTAATTTGTTTGTATTTCGATAAATTATTATAGTGCATAACTAAGAGACTACTAGTGGGTATGACATAGGTTCAAAGTGCAGGGACTCAGCTAAAGGATTTGCAATTATAAGCATAGCAACAACTTTTCTTATCATTTACTGTTGTCCTGAAATTTACCAGTCCAAATATTCTAACAATATTGTACAATTAAGCGTATTACTTTTTTTTTTCTTTTGCAGTAACAACAGAAATTAGCTCATAGTCATTAGTAAAATACAAGTAAATGTCTTGTTTACACAAGGTTATTGTTCAAATCAGTTTCTGAAAAGTAATTATGTGCTTAACACTTGGAAGAAATCCTCATCATTCTGGAAACTGCAGTGATGTGATCCTTTTGGTAAAATCAGGTTTAATAATCCACTGCCACTTGCATACCACCTCCCTCTTCTTCCCATGTCTGAAATACAATGGTGTCTGGCAGCCCGAGTCGGGGTACCGCGTGGTGACCTGGCTCCATGTTTAATGGAATAGAGGGATGTTGCTGCTGCAAAGCCCCAGGAGGGAATTCAGCTGGGGATAAGTTGTATCTTTGCATGTAACAGCTCCATGCTGTTCAATCTCACCACTTTTTCAATTAAAGAATGATTTTGTTAGGATTTTGCCAGTGGCAATGAAGCAGCTGGCAAATGTCTGTTACCCCTGGGTGTTTCCAAATATTGTATCTTCCAGCCCATGGGATATAGCAAATTGTGTGATTTGATATCGTGTCTCAAAATACAGGCTCTGGAAGATGCTAGTGCTGAGACTATATCAAAATGTCAGGCAATTAGGTTTTTCTGTTATGTGTGCAGAATAAGTCCCTTAAGTACCAAAAGATGTACTGATGAAAAATAGGGCCAGCACCCATGTGGCTGTGTCTAACAAATTACTTACCCTTCCTCTCTGTGTTATTGTGGTAACTCAATCAAATAAAATTCATCAAGCTGGCCAAAATTGAAACACACATGAAGAAGAACATATGTATTGTTGTGCTGTGGCTTTCCGCACACGTTACTAAGCCCTTTACTGTCATCAATCATTTTAATCTAGTTCTTGAATAACTGGCCATTGAATGTGCCTCTTTGAATTTACAGATTTAATCTCCTAAGGAAAATGACTCCTTCAGGAACTTTAAACCTGAAAAACAATACCTATATTCTCTACTACAGTGATCTCAGAAACATGTGTGTGAAAGTCTGATTTCCTCTGTGTACCTCCTCTATACAATTGGAAGGAATCTTACAAGGGTTTGAAGCTTACTTGGTAGTTACTAAACTACTTCTAAGTTCTTTATTGTTGGATCTGCCTAATATAAGACTTCATATATCCAAATCCGACTCCATTGAATAACTACTCAGGCTGTCGTGGCAATAGATGTTTGTCCCCCAGCTCCGCAATGGCTGCACGTGGCTTTCTCTTGCCAATTCAAAGGAAAACGAGAGACAAATCTGTGCGTGTAATGCCAGGGTCATTGTTCTGAAAATGCAAACCTTTGCCTTTGTTATTTGATGAGAGTCACACTAAGACTATTAACCTCTACAGTCAAGTACCTGACCTCTGAACATGTCATGTAAAACCTCATTCTTCCGAGCAAATGTGTAATACTCCAACATAAGAGGAATATGCTTCTTTATCACAGAGCCTTTATCTTACCTACTGACACACGTGAGTGAAATGACTTTTGTAATAAACCTGCTTCTTTATATTATATCATTATTTGTTTCAGCGTAAAAAACATTTCAGTTCTGCTACTCTGATTGCCTCAGTCTTGACCAATGACTTTCACTGGCATATGCCATTTACACAATATCCTAAGCATTATGTCTTTTTGACAGTTAGTAACGTGCTGCTACGGAATTCTGAGGGTCCTCTTAACACTCTAATCCCATGTGCTGTAAACATGAGAGTTTTAAGTTCCAAACTAAAGGGATCGTGTGGTACTAATGCAACTTCACCAGAGAGCAAAGTGTAGGCCATGCATTTTCTGAGGGAGTCTCTGCATCTTGGCACTGGTGGTTGGCAGAAGCAGAGAGAAAAGCCTGGGTTTTTCAAAAGGAAGTATGGGAGAGACAGCTAAAGATCTGGGAAGAGTCACAAGTTAGGTTGTGACATAAGGTAAGAAAGCAACTAAATGCCAGGCTGTGTTTTAGCTACCCCACTATATATTTATGGAAAGCTCATTACAGTGAGGTATATCCTGCCTGAAGAGACATTTGCAACTTATTATGGCAAGCTATATCAGGTTGTTGAAGATTGCAGCTCAGGCAGGGATGTGGGAAAAGATGTGATGACTCCTCCCCCCATACTGAATATCAAAAATGGGAAGTGCGACCAGCTGCTGCATAGAGTACTGTAAACATAGACGACTCCATCTTTGAAATGAGAGTCCACATTTGATTTCATGAACCTGGTCTAGCTGACAAAGATTAAACCGTAGAAGAGAAAGTTTGTGATCAGAAAAATTGGATGGAAAATAATTTTCCAGAGACTTCTGTTTCAGTTATGTGATTCCATATATTCCCATTATGAACTACTGCAAAGACTAATAGGGGCTAAACACAACAAACAAAACTCAAAAAATGTGACCTTTTTGTACTGGACTGGTTACTTACAGTTTGTTTACACCAGAACCTTTTAGACGTTGATACTTGATACTCGTATTTCTATGCCACATAAAGAAATCACAGAAAACTCAGTTAATGAATGTCTACATGGAAAAGCTGGATTGTTTCACATTTGAAGGCAATCAGATAAAACAGCTTTTAAAGTAAAAATCTGTGACTGGTGGCAGCAGGGAGAATAAAGCTCTTTCAATTTACAAGTTTGTGGCTAGTCCAGTTCCAAAGCACATAAATTTGTTTTAAGCAACCTAATTTTTGACAAGTACAGTGATTCAGTACTAGGGCAGGTCTCTGACATCCACAAGCAGCAAAAAAGAATCTGAAAATACTATAAAGTGCTGAAAATACTCTTGTACAACAGAAGTCAAAGGGATTTACCATAGAGTTACATAAGAACAGGATCAGACACATTTATAAAACGTTCCTGTAACTTGTATGAAAGTGCTATTTGGAGAGGTTTGTTTGAGTGAACAATCCATCCTTCATCTTCTAATGTGACAACTAGGAATACAGGAAGTAATGAAAGATGCTGGTGGAGTTTCCTTAGCTGGAATCACTCCACAGACTCCTTGCAATACAAAGGTATAAAACTGTAGATTATTGAATTAACTTGTCTGCCAGAACAAGAACACTCCGATCCATAGTTGATTCATAAACCTCCATTTGTCCCTGATGATTCTTTGCTTTCCATAAAAGGGTAAAATAAATGTGGAGAATGTTATAACCAAAGAACCTTCATTGATTTTTTAGAGCTGCCACTGATTTGTATTCAGAGAGAGCTGGGCTAGATAAAACATACTAAAGGTTTCCTCTAATGATTGCCAGCCATCAGACACTTTTGATCCTCAAATCAAAAAGGTTGGCCACCGTTACTATACTATTATGAATTATCTATTGTGATAGATACCAGTGAGGGTTCACCATGTTCCCCTCCAGCTTCAACTCCCCTTTGCCATGGGAAGTATACAGACTTACAGTCAGAAACTTGGCTGCCCTGAGAGGGATTGCTGATAGGTGACCCAGCTTGTTCATTCTTACACTGCAGATTGTGTGCTAAATGAAGACTAGCTCCTAAGTTCGGTGTCCTGTCCCTTGGGTATTTCTACCTCCTTTTCACCGTGTTAAAAAATATGAGTAGCAGCAGGTACAACTATGGCATTCATTTTCTCGAGCTCTTCTATCCAGTGTAATCATCTATGGTAATCACAAATGAAGGCCAGACAATAATTTCCTGCAAGATGCCAGATCCTGAACAGCTTAATCCTATTGGAAGTGTCAGTTAGAAAACAGGCAACACAGTGGTAATAAAAAGAATCTCTACTAATGGGAAAGAAATGATGAGTGAAAAGTTTGGAATTTCTACCTCACTACAAATTGCAATAAGCATGCAGTATGTGAGTATAATTTGAATTAATAGGCATATTCTTAGGGGTCCTTGTTGATGTGTGATAAGTTTAAAGTACTTGAGTGCCATCATAAAGTGCCAATGGAGGAACTACAACAGGAAGAATTATGTGAGTTTAATTAAGAACAGAATTTGATAAAGATCTCCAGAGTGCAAAAATACTCTTATCAACAACGTCCCTTCCTCTGCAAACCCTATAAAATTTCTAGTTTTCACTTTCAACCTTAAAAACATTCAGCATAGATCAAAGGTAGGAACTGCATACTGAAATGTACCTCTCTGAGATTTTTGTGTTTTAGAGTGATTTTCCTATAGCCTTTATTACACTATGGAATTAGACCATTCCAAACACATTTAAAGAGAGAACCTTCCACCCAAATAGGCTCAAAAGAAGCTGGAGTCTGTCAGAGAAATAATGAAAGAGAAGTTTGCTACATGGATTTTGTGCTATTTCATTTGCAAATAGGTTTTTTTTTTTATCAGATGTCTCAAACATGGTTTTGCAGCTCTGCACATACGATGAAAATAACACCTCTTTCCCCCCAGTTGCCCTTAAAAGGTCCTCTATATGTATCAAGCGGTTAATTATTCTGAATTCATGTCTAGCATCAGATTTGACACTCTAAAAAATACAGCTCATATGCACAATAGCAAGTAAACGTGTTTTCTGTTTAAGGGATAAGCTACATGAAACAGAAACACTAACAAAATCAACGGGGGAAGAGATCTGAGAACAAAATTCATATTTAATCAAAGTATGATTACTGCGAAGGATTACCCAGCTCTGGGAAAACAACAAGAAAATAACATATGCTTCTGGTTGTAGCTTCCTCTTAAAGGACACAGCGCCAAATATTTCTGTTTAGAAACTGCAGGCAGCGTCACTAACACTTGGGCACATCTTTAACTGAATGATACACATCATCTTGTAATACATGGGAATGGGACTCTTTCGCTATATTTATGCAGCTAATGGAAAGATGCCTTTTTCAGAAAAGAAGCTTCTTTCTTGCCTTCCGCCCTTTCCTCCCACCACATGCCAAACAGCTGAGAAATGTAACATTTGTTCTTTTTGTGCGTTATCACGATAACTTCACACAAAGCTTAGTAACAGTAGCACAGAAATTGGCCTAGCCTGTGTTATCTCTGCCAGAGAGTAAAAAATAGAGAGTAAACAATCCCTGTCTTGAGTCACTGGTTACTTAGAGTTTCAGTTCAGAGAGAGGCCTCTTATTATCTGACCTTGCCCGAAAGGGCCATTGGTAAGTGGATGCTAGAGATCATTCCACTCAGAGCAACAGTAGCTTCAAAGCTCTAACAAGATTTACCATATACTCTATGATGAATGCATTTGAAAAAGGTCAAGAAAACAATGACAGTTTTATTGTTTTTTTCTTATTGCTTTTTATTTCATCTGCTCTTTTATCTCCATATGGCGACCTTTCACAGAAGTCTGAAACATATTAAAAAAAAAGAAAAAAAAAAGAAAAAAAAAAAAGAAGGCTGCACTGAATTTAAATGTAAAACTCCCATGGGGCTTAAACTCCTTTTCCCTTGATGATTAAATCCCACTCCCAAAACGCTTAGCATGTTTTTTACCCTTTTTTTCCTTTTCTTTTTCTTTCTTTCTTTTTTAAAAACTAACACATCATTAAATCTGAGAGATGAGATAGAAACTAACTAACATTTAGAGCAGAAAATTGTTTGATTTTCTTGCAATTGAGAAAAGTTATGAAAATGAGAGTTTTGCTATATTTATGATCCATTTTTATATATGCAAATTTGACATTGAGATTTTCTTGACTGGAGAAACATGTCCATGCAAATACTACAGGAAATTTAATTTGTATCACATGCTCTGAAAATCCGTTTTTCATAATTAAGGCATGTTCCCCTCATGAGAAGAATCATCGTTCAAAGGCAGGTTTAAATGTCCCCAGAGTACAAGAGTTTTTGCTTCTTGCATCAGCTTGCTTGCTTTGTGTCTGGGGAAGAGACTACACCTCCCTTCCAGGCACGGCTGTTTCAATAAGACCATCAATGTGATTTATCTCTGGCCTCATAACTCCAGTCATTCTATTGCTGCACAGTGAAATATCACTCCAAGAAACTCTTCTAGCCACAGTCTTCAGGTCTGTGGAATTTTAAGAGCTGATGAAGGATGGCATTATTTGGCCTCCACGCTGCCTGTTTGCCAGATGCGTCTCCTTGTTAAAGTTCCCTTGGTACCCTTCTGGTCAAGGAAGACTGTTAATCCTTTTAGCTTGGTCAAATTCCAGTTCAGGAAGCTCCATTCTGTCTATATCAATTCCCTTCCCCCACTTTAATAAGAATATCTGAGGGTTTTGTTGTTTGTTTTTCTGCTCCCCATGTAAACAGTCACATAGTGTTCTTTCTTATTGTGATATTTTGTAATTCATCTGAAAATGCACCGTATAATAATAAGTTAAGGGAAAAATGTTGGTGTAAGTTAATTCAAATTCAAGACTTTAACATTTTGAAGTTATCAGTTTGTAAAATATGGAGGGATTGGAAGCACTATGTAAACATGGGGTCATTATCACACTTTTTTCAGAAGAAAAAAAGAGTGGGAATTGCTTTGCTAGTTCCATTCTCATGAACTGTTAATGAAAATGCAGAGCAATTTCAAACACATGCAAGATGAAAATTGAATTATATACTCGCATGTATGACCCCACGCTATTGTGCAAAGAGGATGCACAGATAATATAATTAGGTGCGGTACCAGCAACCTGATGAGTCGTAAATTTTAAGAAAGCATAAACGAATGAGAGTGGATATAAACCAGCGAATCATATACAGAAATTTCTTCTGAAAAAATGTAGATTTCTTTTTTGTATTATACAAAACCAATTTTACTTTTCCCAGGAATACTACCAGAATCCAAACTATTCTATTTCACCTTTGCTTTCTGTCTTTTGTGCAATATTATTCTTTCAGTTTGCACAACTCTGCCTCCCACTCCTCCTCTTCTTCTTCTTCTTCTTCTTCTTCTTCTTCTTCTTCTTCTTCTCCCTTTTACTAGGGAATTTACCGAATGATCTCACACAAACTAACATATGATTTTTGGTTATTATATAACCATGTGTGGCTATTGTCATGTATACAAAGATGTTTAGCAATTACAATATTGCATTTATTGATTCTTACATTTAATATTGTTATGATTGCTAAAGTTAGTCTGTGTCTTTCTTTAACATCTGGGTAAATTGTATAATGAGTTTTATTATCAAGGAAACAGAGTTCAGGGGTGGGTTTGGTTTTTTTTGTTGTTTGGGGAAGGTCTTGAGACAGATTACTTGCTTGTTATTGGTAACTTTAAGTAATTACTCTACATTTATAGTACAAAGTTCAAAATGTTATGACTTCTTTACCTCCAATTTCTAAATAAAACAACTCTAACAGTTCTGGAGAAAATACTTATTGATGCTCATTTTCAGCTTGCATACTTTTACTTCAAGTTTGCAAATAAAGCCCTTCCAGAATAAAAGAATCTTGTGTCTCCTTTATCCAAAACAGCAGAGAGCAGGGCATGCAATCAGGATAAAAGCCTGCTCTCCATGTGTCTTACTGCAAGCATTATATATTCTTGAAAAAGTGGTTTGGGAATGGCAGTAATTAAGGCACACTGAAACAGAAGGTGGTGAACGCATCACATAACTAATGAGAAAGTTTAGGTGGGAGACAACCTTGGCCACCCAAGGGTGCAGGAGGACCAAGAACTCTGCTACAATGTCCTGTGAAAATATCTGAAACCACTCAGGTAAAACTCTGCTTACTGTTATCACCAAGAAGTCTTTGTCAGTTTTTCTCAAAGGCTCATCTGGGACAGGCTGTGCCCAGAAACTCATGATGAAAACAACAGCACCACATTTGTTTCCAGACATTTCGCACAAGCTCCTCTTTTCATTCAAATTTACATACCTATATTTTCTTTTTGGTAAACAGTTTTCACTTTCCCAGATGTCTTGGCTGCGAAACCTAGTTGGCTAAAATGAGCTCCAGGAAAGCTAACACCAGCTGGAGGAAAAAAAAATCTCAAAATCTCTAAAGCTTTTTCAAACACCCTCAGAAAACCTCATTTATATCACCCTCTTGAAAACAGAAAAGCTTTGCTGTTCATCTTCCTTTTCCATACTTATTCATATACAAATAACAAAGATTAAGACAAGTATCTTCCAGTCAGTACATCGTGCCATCAGTCTTATAGATGTAGACTTGACCACAGCAGTGATTGTATTCGAAACTTTGGTATTCAAATATTAGAGACGGCCGTAAAGTTATAGTCCTTCGTTTATTCGTTTAACTGAAGTCCATATGTTGGCATTAACAACTGAAATATTCTCCCTTGGGCATTTATAATGTGGATACACCTTTTACACCAGTGCAACATCTCATGGTCATATTTTTTTATATGAATACCCAAAATAATGGAAAAAAGATTTCAGGAGTATTAAATTTGTGGGCTAGAAAAAGGAGGTGTGGAAAAAAGGAATTAAAAGTAGCAATAAAGCTTTGACAGTCTTGGTAACACTGACTTTTTTCTGTTCTTCTGTATAACTACATAGACCTGAAGAACATGTTCCCACAAAGAATTAGCAGATATAATTAGCAGAATAAGTGTAAGTCTAAGATCTCATCTCATAACTCAAATTCGTATGTAGACTGCACCTGTTTATGAGGTAAAAGATGTCTGGTTACATTCTTTGCTCTTTCACACTGAATCCTCTTCCTATAGGAGTAAACAATGAACAAGCAGAAAAACACACACTTGGCTCTGCAGCTTTTGACTCTGGGATTTCATCCCCTGTCTGCTGGAGACACATTTACATACAAAGGTTAAGTCAAATGAAGCAGTCTAATACCAATCTGATTATAGAAATGTTGACAGTGATTCAAGATTTTGGTTACTCATTTCGTTATAAAATTCCAGTTCTACTTTTCATTTGATTGATTTATTTGATTGACTTTCATTTGATTGGCTTATGCTACTCCTCTCTAGTCTAGTAATTTAGACAACTAGTTTTATATTTCAAATAAACTTTATATAAAGAAACAGTACCTGAATTCCTTGTAAGCTTAGATTTCTTAACATCAATCCATGACTTAATATTTAGGGATGGCTGACAGTGTGTTAACAGACTGACCCCTTTTACTTTATCTTACTGTTAGTAATAAAAGAATGCAGTCTGTCCTGCTGAGTATCCTTTAAAATTTGCTTCAGTTTTTCACACAGGAAAAAAGTGACAAATATTTTAATGGAAAAGATTGAACCCTCTTGAGCACTACAGACTCAGTAACCTTTGCAGAAGACTAGCAGATAAGGATTTGCTATTTCATTTCACTACTTTAATATTACAGGGTCTTATTTTGTAAGTCTTATGCATGTTTTCATGCATGTTTTTCAAGAAATAAAGGACCATAGGCTAATTATTACTTGGTTAATAAGAACTTCTAAATGAAATACCATCTCTTTCCCCAAACACTTAAGTCTTTCCTTTCACTTGAATCTACTTCCCATCATTTACTGAATGTTTGCATATATACAAATGAAAATGTAACATATTTTCCAGGATAAATGCAAAGCATTGTCCTAACATAGTCTGATGACACTCACACCAATCTGTACCTTACATTTTGGAAAGTAAACGGGCTAAGGTATGAAGTAAAAAATGGTGACTGTGGTTCTAATTTACATCAGTAGGTTCTCCAGGTAACATGCCATGGGATACCCAGATCAAATAAGCAGTACAGTGGGTCAGTCTGAGGCTCAGCATTATAGCAAAGTATAGTTCTGACACCTGATGAAGTATCTTGCAGAAAATGGACTGTATTAGTTAAGAAGCTAAGCCAGCTTTAAGCAGGAATAAGAATGTGCGACACAACCTTCTTAATAACAGTAGATAAACCAGAAGGACAGTTTAAGAGACTAATGGATAGTTTAATATTGTGGAAAATTCATTACACACAGTGAAGTAGGTATGATGGGAAAGTGAAGAAGCATAGAAAACTTTCTGCTCTGAGGCTGCAGGCAATTAAGCATAAAGATTTTTCTGTAACACAGTAGATTTTTTTTACTGTCAGGGAGCAGATTTTTCAATATACAGCATAATATTTTGTATATCAACTTTAATTTTTTACGAGTGTCAGTGGTTTGAAGTGGAGATGACTCCCCTATCTTGACTGAGCAGATTAGTTCCTAAGGAGAAAGCCTCAGAGGTGTTACTCCAGTTCTCTTACACCTTTGTGTAATGCCTTTTAAGTTCAATTTCGAGTAGTGTGGCCTGTGGTACAGAGCATTTATTGAAAAGTTACAGTTACACAGTTTTTCAGCTCATTTAAAAGAGATTTCTTGCTTGTATACTATTCTCTGTCGGTTCACTCTGTTTTGTTAAGGTGACCAATGTGCATATAGTTAGCACTGAAAACAAATAAGTTTTTGAAAACTCACAGAAGGACCCATTAGCTTCCTGGTAGAGATGAATAACATTAAAATTTAGTCATTTGTAATGAATTCCAGAATTCTTTGAAATAAATGGTAACTACCATTGATACTAGCTGAGTCAGGTCTTCAAACTTCTTAGGACAATCTCCTCGGTCAAGCTTTCACTTTGGGTATGATCTTTCATTGGGTATGATTTTGTGTACAAATTCTTCATTCTGAAAAATGAAACATAGACACACTGTGGACTATCAGGGTTTAAAATCTTCCTGTTCCTTACTCTCATCAAAGTATACCAGTATTTTATTTCTATCTGGAACAGAACATCTAGAAGCAATGGTGACTGGGGATCTCTAGCAAGTAAATTGAGGCTTTGGTTTTTTAACACCTCAAAATTTGTCTGGAGTTCTCTCAGGATAGGCCCATACAATCTTACTAGCATGAACATTGACTGAAAACCCTAGCTCCCCTTTCCAAAATCCTGAGATTTAATTTTTTTCTTCCACATTCTTTAGACTAGAAGAATGTTATTACTTTCTCTCTCTCTCCATATAACCGGCTGGTGTGATAGAGGAGATGGACTTGCTATGATGATTAATTTACATTATATTGCACTTGGGTAATAGATTAATAGGATTTTCCTGGAAATAAATCAGGATTTTTCACCACATTCCCTAACTAGTCTAATTTAATCTCTGGGCAGCTTGGATTGTATAGCCTTTGCCTCAGTTTAATTTCAGAAAGGCCTTGTAATAGTCACAGAAACATGTAAGTGCCAGGTCTGACTTATGATCTATACCTGCGATATAGACTTCTAAATCCTGTGTCAGTTCCAAAACAGATGACTCACTCTTTTCACTCTTACTCCTTCCAACACTCATGCAGAACATTCATTTACTTGAATGATGAGCCCTCTACAGTTCTTCTTAAGGCTTAATTCTCCCAGGCTGTAGATTTTTAAGTTTAATGAAGAGATGGATCATAGTCAAGATAGATCCAGTTAGGAAGCTGTTAACTGTTTTCATCTAATGCAATAAGGTGAAAACCCTGTGATTTAGTGAGGACAATTTTAGAGGGAGAATAGAAGTATTCTAGGTGGAGAAAACAACTTGAAATAAACACGCAAATGGTCCTTGTGATGGTTGAGTTGCTTTCCGTATCTCTTATCTTCTTTTTCAACATCTTTCAAGTTTAATATTTATTCATACTTTGCCACTAACTTGTTTTTGTATTTTGAATGTCAATAGTTTCGTCAACAACAAACATTTTTTAAAAATATATCTATTTATCATATAAAATGTTTGCAGTAAGAATAATAGATTCTCTAAACTGTTTATAGATTCACTCTTGAAAAACTAATCAGGTTTACAAATTGTAAATTCAGTTCTTGGACTTATTTATATTATTGGTACACATGAGAAAAATGACATGCAGATTTGCTGCTGATTATTCTTAAGGATTGATAGCTGTTTTATAGAAATTCTTCTTTTAAATCATGTACTCAGAAGCATTGTATCTTCAGGCATAAGTAAATAACTCTGACCAGCCAGTAACTGTAGCAAAAGGTGATTCATAAATGAGAGCAGAGAAAACGTCTAGTCCTCAGCAACCAGGAAGCAAAATAGGTTATGGAAAGGCATATGATAAATTATCTGCATTCTGACTTTCAGACCTTTTAGAATAAAAGGTTTCATTTTCTGAAACGCAGAACTTTTCAGCTGTATTTACGTGAACTATGTTGACAACAAGTGATCACCTGGGTTATTTGCTTCGTGTTGTTTAATGTCATGTTCTATCATACATAAATGTGACAGTCTAATCATATTGGAAAGTGATGTTAGACCGCGTACAAAAGAACTCTTAGAAACACACCAAGACAGTAGATCTAGTATAAATATGGAGCAGAAGCTTAGTTAGGCTTGGAGAAAGAATATGAACTATTTCTACGTGGTATTAGTTCTCATTTTAAATGGTTTCATTTCTCCATACTTGCAGCTTCACTTCTACTCATTGGTTACAAGCATTTGAAGTCTTGCAACAAAAGCTTCCAAAAAGCAGGCTTCCAGATAATAAGTATGAATTACACTGTTTCCACTGGGACTGAGAATGAGAGCATTATGAGCATTCGGTATTCACAAAAACTTTTGCAACACTGGGACTTCAAGTATGGACACCAAATATTTTTGTGAAATCTTCCAGTCAAGAAACAGAAAAAAATTATTGAACCAACAGTAGACATCTTTACATTTACTTCTATCCATTCCCTCCAGTAGAACTCAAAATGCAACAAGAATTATCTTGCACACATTCAATTAGAATTTTTAGGAAACTGTGATCTACTTGCAGATATCACGTTAGCCTAAAAATGGGTTACACACGTCAAATGAATTATTCATTGTAAATTACTCACTCACCTCTGCAGTTAGCAAAACCAATATCCAGTTCAACAACACATGCTTTTCCAAATGCATCAACAGTTCGTAGACACAAACCCTAGAGTCTATGCTCACCTCTAATCAGGAGTCATTAATGCTATGTCAAAAATGGTAAATGAGATTGGCAAAATTATAAGTTTAATAATAAGTATAATATTATTATGGGTGATTTTTATCTTAATTGGTTTTGAAAATTAATTGGGTGGTAACAAAAGCTGGCAAAAAGCATTTAATTTAAATCAGACAATTAAAAGTCCCAGAAGATTTGTGGCTGATAATATTAACCAATGTTTAAAAGATTAAATTTTAGTTTCAGAACCTGAACTGTTTTGTAATATGAAGGTGAATCACTATCTTCTGTTAGTAGCAAGCTTAATGCAGACTGTCAATAGATGATCTGAAGTTCACCCTCATTATTAAATCCCCTATTTAAAATTTTATTCTTTTTTGCTAATTTGGTGCAGTATTTCATTTTATAACTATCATCATTAAAAAAAAATGGCAAGATACCAAACATTTTAGCATTCAATATTCTGTCTATGACAAAGAAGCGTTATTTTCACATCAAATCTTATAAACCATTAAAAATCTTTCTGTTGTTTCCTGAGTTTGACATTTTGTGTGAAGATTTTTCAGAATATCAGTGGAGGAGTGCTTTCATTTATTTCAAAAGCTATTTATTTATAAAGGGCTTTGTATTACTCATTTTGGAAGTGTAGCTTGTTGTCAGCTTTATGCATCTTCCGTGATGTATATTACCTAAGTGTGATTGTTGTTACTATGTTTTGAACTATTATCAGTAAGTATTCAGCTGTCACGTTTGTGGCAGCAGTAGATGAGCAGCAGCACTGACCATAGAGACTTTCACAAAGGTAACACTGAGTAGTCTGGAATCAAGTAGTGTTCAAACCTAAGTAAGCAGAACTTTCTTGGAAGATGAGAAAAATAGTACAGACTGCTTTTTTGTCTCATAGTTTGCTGAATGTCCCCTAGTACAGCTATATTTACTGAGTCCCTGAATAGAAAATACTGTCCTGTAGTCATACGGTATCCATAGCAAACCTGAAAGTGTATGTATATTCCCTGAGTTAGAATATAGATGAAGTTTAGATTTGTGTAAGCAATACAACAAATCAGACTGCTATGGTTTTTTGCATTATATCAAGAACTCTCTAGGTACCTACTTGGATAACTGTTAGAGAAAACATGCTCAGGAGATCCACTTTTACAGTTCTAGAGAATTAATATGAACTGGTGCAGGTATTTCTCTCTCTAAGACTTTCCAGGATTTGATCTAGTGACCATGAGGAGAATGAAGAGGACTGGGCCAGTATAAAGTATGGCCATGTTTTGGTTTGGTTTTCTCAAAATTTCTGCAAGAAGAAGCAATGCCCAACTTTTATGTGTCTGCTATTAACTTATTCTTAGGAGAGGACAGAGTATTCCCTAGCCTCTTCAGATTCTGAATAAACTTGAATCCATGACTTGCACATCAAGAAGATCACTTTAGTTATTATGTTATGGAGATTCTTGAGTAGAACTGTTATCCATCCCAGTAAAGCAAGGCCATGGTTTAGGCAAGGCGGCAAGAACCAATGGAGTTCAAAGGCAGCAAAAGAGGAAGCCAAAATGTGGTCGGAAAGCTCTGGCCTGGATTCCTCTCCACTGCCCACACCCTCCAACCCCACCAATTATTTATTATGTACTTCATATTATGCTGTGACAACATAAGCCTTGAAAATACAGGCACAAGATGGCACCAGGGTTATAAACAGAAGTCAGAAAAGGCTCCTTATTGGCCACTGAAGGAATGCAACCTGGTGTACGAGGTAGAACTGGCTTTAGGGCATAAGAAAGATGAAAAAGAAAATGTATTCAGCACATATAAATCTTCCTATATGTGGTGAAAACACAAAGAAGTTAACAAGAAGTATAAAAGACAGCTACAGCCCCTACAAGAATGGTAACAAAGGAAAAACAGACAGAGACAAATTACTCTTCCTTTTCTCCCCTGGTTAAGGACACCACCCCTAACTAATGCCATTATTTATCTGCTGGGGCCATAGCTTACATAGCTCTGCTTTTTGATTTGCGTTTCACCACATTTTGCTACTGCAAACTCAGCTTCCACATGTGAAGGATTATCTTTTACTGTATCGTTTGGTGACGCAAACTAGAATTTTAAAGAGTGTGTCTGTGTGTTTCAGGCCCCAGTGTTCCCACATCACAGGGTGATCAATAATGCAGCAATGAGTCAGAGCAAATGACACAGCAACAGATAACTGCTGCATAAAGACAGACATTCCTAAGGAACAGAATATGTATTTTTCCAAATTACCTCTTCAGCCTTCCATAGGTATTGTGCTGGAGTTCCATGAGGTCAACCAGAAAGGTAAATAACTCAGAGAAATAAGTACAATATCATTAAACTTATGTTTATATTAATGAATAAGCATCGTTAAAATATTTAGAAATCCAAAAATGAAAATACCTGATATCTTTGAATTTGGCTACATGGAAGTCTGCACTACTCAGTGGACCTTCCAGTGGACTATCCTGCAAAACAATACAGGGCAAAAAGCAACCCACAAACCACCAAAAGCCCCATCAGATACAAAGTCATCATTCATTTTCCCTCAGCGAGTGATCTTGCTTCAAGACTTGATTGCTATGCCTCCAAATTATTTGGTTGTTAGCTTTATTGCTTGGGAAAGCATCTTCAGAACTGAAGAAATGGCTTTGATTTTGTCTTCAACCGCAGAGTTTGTTCGAATTTATTTAAAGTTATTAAAAAATCAGGTTGCATATTTCTAATTGCATAATTTCTGACCAAATTTTAAAATCTACAAACATATTCCTCAATAAAACAGTCTTTTTTCTAAAGACACAGTTTGCATAGTTTATTCATATAGAAAGTATAATAGGAGTCCTTTTTATCCTTACTTCTGAAAGAAGTAAAGGAAATCCAGATCACAAAGAAAGAAAGAAGAAGAAATATATGTAAAATGAAGATTTTATATTTCAGTAACATTTCTAAGTTTTGAGCTTAGAGGAGGTCTGAGAAATATCAGAATGCCTAGCTTTTATGAATTCAGTAGAAGTGTTGGTTTTCAAGCCTCCACGGCCTTTCAATGAAATCTATGACAAGCTCTTTATGTCTAAAGAAATTTAAAACCCTTCTGAGATCTCCTGAGCAACCCAAAGATCTCATCAAAAGATACTGGTGTAGTATCTAGAAGAGTCCAAAAAATTATGCTTTAAAGTTTTTGTTGGTGGTGGTGCTTTTTTGTTTGTTTGGTGATTTTGTTTGTTTAGTTTTGTGGGGTCTTGTTGTTGGGTTTTATTGTTGCTTTTCCATGGAAATGGAAAAAATATGTCAATAAACATGTCTCCTGTAAATATTTCTGGTTAATTTACTATCTTTCTTCCTAGTGCCTTCCATTAAATTCTTTGATCTGCTTATTTTATTTAGCCCAAGTGCCAGATTGCATTACTCTCTCGTTTTCGACTTTTGCAACGGGCTTCCTAGGGAGGTGTCCGGAACTGCTTTTAATCAGCACCATGGACAGAGCTCCCCAGTTAACCGTTCGATTTGCCGTTTCACGAGCGCTGGAACCAAGACGACTGGTTTCCAGTATTTCGCTCACTAGGAGGTGAAGTTCCGCTTCTCTACCGAGGCAACAGTTCTCAGGTAATATGAAGAAGATAATTTTTTTTTGGCCCTTCTCTGCCAAATCTGCCAACAGGCTGAAAACCAGGCACATACAGGCAACAGAGCACACAAGCAGTGCAAGGCAATAGCATCGTTGCTGGAGGCTTGGTTCCTTAGGAAACTTTAGAACTTCATTTTTCAAACAAAGAAATATTTACCACTGTAATAAAAAAAAAAAAATCCAGGAAGTGAATGGAAATTATGAAGTTTCTTAGTTTTTTGATCAAAGAATTAATTAAGTAACAGGATCATCAAGCAGTATATCAAATTCATTCTGATTCCTTCTCTTCTCCTCAGTCAAAGCTGGGTCACTCAATGCCCAGGTAAACCATGTCTGTGTCTAGTTTTAGAAAAAAAAAAAAAAGGATTTTCAAAGACAAGAACTTCTCAGTCATGTCTGAATGAGGTAGAATACGAACTTGTACCTCACCATTTATTCTCAGATTTCTCAATACCTATTATGAGTTACCCTGTGACCATAATCTTAATTTTTCAAAAATCTTTTTTTCAAAAGATATAATACAAAAACCACACCTAAATGTGACAAGAATGTGGAAAAAGTGGAAAAAAAACCCTCACCAACACTTTGTATTTAAAGACAAATATCTTTCTCCACACCATTTTATTGCTAAACCTGCCATGATTATGGATGTGTTTGTGTACAGAGATGCACACAGCTCTGTATACTTGGGTGATCCTAGTAGGAAAGTCATGAACATTGCTCATGTATTCCTGAGGCCACAGGACTGCCAGAGCTTTCAGCTGCATCTTTCTCTGAAAAGTGCATACCAAAGGCTCCAAGAAGTTTTGTCTAAAGATTAGCCAGATAGTAGATTGTTTAGAACAGAGGAGATTGAGAATGAATAAAAGATACAAAATGTAACAACAGTTTCCTGCTTCTCCCTGCCTGCTGTGTCTTGTCTGTCAGGCTTGTTCTTATTCCAGTAATTCCAGGCTGCAATAAGCCCTACAACATTTCTTCTGTGTTCCTAGGAAAAACCTAGCTCTTTCTGTCATCTCTCAGGCCTGGCCTTTCAGATGTCTTTTAGTCTGTAATACCTTTACTGCTTTGTCTCCCTGACTGTTTTTTTTTCTGCCCCATCTTTTGATTTTACAGGAAACTCCTTTTCCAGGTAACACCAGTCTGAACTGCCACCCCAATTCCCTCCTTGCCCAAGAATTCACCAGCCAGCAGATGACAAACAGTAACCTTCTTTCCTACAAACCACCCACATCTTTTTGAGGGACCATAGCAAAGGTGAGAGACAAGTAAACCCAAAACCTGTCCATCATGTATCTTCTCATCTTTTGTATTTTCACAAATCAGATTTTGCACACATTGCCATGACTGCATAAACCTTGTTGTGCACACATGCACATGTTAAATTTGGAGTGTCATTCTTCTATTTTTTCCTTTCGTTTCTGCCCAATTAATTTGAGAATACATAAAAAAACCCCAGAATCTAATTCAAAATGCCTCATATTTCACAGGTAAGTTTCAAGCTATATGTAAATTAAATGTTATTGTTTTCCAATTGCTGTCAAAAGATGTTAGCCTAATTTGATCCACAGTAATAAAAACATTGACAGCTTCTTTAAGGATGTCCCTGGGAAGTGATAAAAACTGTATTCAGTATTTCCTCATATGTTAAAGATAAATCAAGTGCAGAATATCTTTTATTTGATCACCTTTCCTACATTAATAAAATTACATGTTTGTTTTCATCTTCACCGTGCTATTTATGAACCACATTGGGCTCTTTTAAAGACTGTAATCATTGGTAACAAAGGAAAACCCAATTCTTATAAAATAAAAAACAAGGCCAAAACAAATATATTCTTTGTTTTCTTCACCTCTACAATTGTTTATCCCATGAATAAATGCTGCTATTGAACAGCAATATTGATTAAATAAAAGTTGAATTAATATAACCAAGAAGTACTTTTGCTGAAATATGCTCTTTGCTATATCTCTCATAGCAAAGGTTCACACTGCGGTGCTCAGGACTCTGCCTGAGAGACCTAATATGCTATTATTGACCAACCACACATCTGGTCTATGTTTTAATTATTAGTGAAGATACCCGTTCCCTATAAATGCAGAGCATGAGAAATGGTAATGATATTTTGCCCATGTATGTATGCAGGTATGTATGTGATTCAGGCAAAATCAGAAAGGAAAGAACTGCAGAGAAGTGCCATGAATAACCCATGTGTTTTTATCCGTCCTTAAAAGCCTAAATAGTTGAAGTCTGTATCAGAGAAGATACTCTAACTTCCCAAGCTTTGCCAGAGTTAGGCCAGGTGCACAAGCTGTTCAAGCTATACTAAATTATCACATTTTATAAGCCTTGCTTAGCCCTGAGTCAAATGATACTTTCAAGGTTAACAGCATCAACTCAGAAGTCTTTCTGAGCTGGAGGAGAAGCCAGGAGCAAATCAAAGTTAGAAAGCTTACATCTAAACCAGAGAGTTCGGTCTAGCTACTTTTTCCATCTCTAAGAGAAAGCTTCATACCCATCTGACTGCTGCTTCAAATAACTTCCACCGTGCACTGAAGTTTCCAGTGCCTCTTGAAGTGATGTTGGAGATGACAGCCCTCCTGCTCCCACTCAGCTGTCGGAAGGGTTGGCTGTACAGTGATCTGCTGGGGGAGATGGGACCGGATAGAAAATAGACCAGAGGGAAAGTACCTTGGACATCAGGTAGGTAATACAAGCTACTTTTATTATATTTACCAATATTTTAGTGTAATAAATCCAAAACAAAAAGCACCTCCAATAACTGCTTGACAAATTTTCTTTCTCCAGTAATAAAAACTGTCTTCTGTAAATACCTCTTTGTACGAAATGAAAGCATAAATAAAGCTCTTTTTGTGAATGACCTTGAGAATCCTGGAACAGTTTTCAAAATCAATTACTCTGCTGTGTTATGCTTAAACAAACAAAATGTTACCCTTTATGTTTTGGTTTTCTGAAATCAGTTTGGGGAGAGCATCTGTCTGGGAATTAGAACTATAAGCATTTAAATAAAATGCTCTGCAGGCTCAGTACTGAAAGCTAGATCTCAGCTTGTAGGCAATATATATTTTGGGATCGGTTTCTGTAATCAGAAAGATTAAAAAAAAATAAAATCGGCTATGGATACTTTAATGTTTAGCTAATGCTAAATAAAGTTTTGGAATTCTTTCAAAAGTGAATATGGAAGATTGTCTTTTTCACAGATATTGTCAGATATTGTTTCCCATTAACTAAGTTATTAGATGGAACAGTAATAGTGTAACTAAAAAGTTCCAGAAACATTTAGTTGTAATGCATTCTTAATACTTATTTAGACATTACCTTTCTTACAAAGTGGCTTTATTACCTTTTTGATTACACATTTGTGGTTTCCATAAATGCAAGTAAATCAGGTCATACAAACATGGATACTTATTCAAAAGCTTCTGATGAAATCCAATTTCTGAAGCCAAAATAGTTTTCTAATATAAAAATTCCCAAGTGTTTTTCCTAGCACAACAAATTAACAAACTAAGTCTTAGAGTCTTAATTTCTAAATTTAACTGCTGCAAAATACCCCGGTAATGATTTTGGCAATTTAATAACAAAAGACTGTGTACTGGTATCCTTCTGAAAAGCACATAAAAAGAAATCCCTATGAATGCATTCTTTGCTTTAATGGTTAGTTCATGCAAATTTAACTGTCCTAGATGACATGTTTTAATTTCTGCTTCTGCCTCTGGACTAACACAAATGCTAAATGCGGTTTTACTGACAGCAACACAAGCACTGAAGGCAACATGAGGGTTTAGCAGACCTCAGCATTTTTGTGAAGAATGAAAGCATGAAGTAGTGCAGACATTTTCTTAACCTCGATTTTTAAGGGTTTTGACTTTTCCTTTAACATGAAATACAATCTTAGGAAAGAATGAGGTCATTATTTTTTGTTTCTTGTCCATTCCTTTTCAAAGAGTAGTGGATCAGGTCTGTGGAAGAAAAACAAAGATGCTACAGTAGGAAGGAATTTCTCAGGACTTTCTCCCTCAAACATTGTATGGGTTTTTTTCCCTTCAAGCAGCTGTAAGTCCTGATGCTTCTCTCAGATCCCTCAGATACATTGAGTTTTTTAGGTCACAAACAGGTTGACCTCATCTCCTCTTTTCCTCCTAAATCAGTGTTATTATTCATGAACATACAGCTGAGCATGTCTTTGGTACTTGGTTGATTAGAGTGCTTTTCATCGCGCAGAGCTAAGTCCAAAAATGAAGGAGCTGTCTGAGAATAGTATTTCCAAGCAAAGCTGTGTCTCTGCAGTGTTTTGGGGACCAGATTCTTTCTCTAGTGATAAGATTTGTACAAAGAAGAGGTCTGTATTTCTAAGCAATATTACTCAGACCTTATGATCTCCAATGAGTGAATGAGGAACATATTTTTTCAGAATGTAAATTAATCTGTATGATGGTGCAATAAGCAATACACACGAATCTCCCTAGCTGGTATAATAATCTGATAGGGAGCTCTCTGCTTACATACAAATCTACACATCTTTCAAATAAATCATCAATTCAGATGCAAAATAAAGAATATTAAGAGCACAATGTGGATTTGTAACTACCCCTGGGAGAACTAGGATCCATAATCTAATGAATGGATTACATCCATTAACCAAAGATTCATCCCATAAGTGTGCGGAGGGGTTAGGCTCCCAAAGAAAACAGAACTGTCTGCAGCAATTTGTGGCATACGAGTGCAGAGTCAGAGCTGACTGCTAGAGGATTCTCCTGAAGGTTTCTGAGGCTTCCTGATGATTACGCTACACACACACCATTGAATGTAGATTATACTCAAGTACACATGATGTGTTATTTTCTCTCCAATCATTAGAATGCCTTAAACTATTGAAGTATGAGCTGCTAATGCAGTTCAACTCTTTCATCAGTTTAATGAACTATTCCCAAACAGCATCCACGAGTGGAAATTCCTTCTAAAACCTGAGAAAAAGACCAGAGGAACACTTGCTAAGCAACATGTCTTTTCAAGCTACTCTTTGCTGCTCACACTGGTGCTGTTTCAAACTACCTAAACTACCTCTAAGCAAGTCAGTTGGATATCAGGTCTGATGTAGTCAATGGACCGTGTGTCTGTGCAAGGGTGACTTGATAGCCTCAAATGCTTTTTGTACTGGAATGGACCTATACTGCACTGCATCCTACTGCAGTGGCACATTAGCAAGCCGTGTGATATCATTTGTTTTTCATTGCACATTGCCCTATGTACTATATTCCATTAAAATATCACAGAGTTTCATTTTTCTTTTCCTGTGATTAAATTCATCGAACAATGAAAAGCCATCAGTTTTTATAGTGCTTGAGGACTTACTGGAAAGTCATTTTTGTTTATTTCAGTGAACTGAAACAATCACTTAGCTTTAGGTGCTCTTTTTAACGCTATGCTAAGTAAGGATGAATTTCCCATCCTTTTTTAGACATTAGCAAAGCGCATTCTCAAAGCTTAGCTTTGTATTCAAACCTAACAAATACTGAACAGCCCTCTTCTGAATAGCAGTTTTTACTGTACTTTCAGGAATTTGATTCTTCATTACTTGTGGAGTATATAGAAAAATGATTCTTGTCAAAGATTTTTATCCTAAGCAATTCATGAGTATCAAGTATCAGCTGCTTTTGAGGAACAACTTCTACCAAAAAATTTTAGTAGAAATTATTTGGCAAATAATTTTACTTCATTGAGACAGTTGCAGCTCATCAAAAAGAAACACAGGTTATAGTTTTGATATTTCTGATCTCAAACTCCTTTATGATTTTACTTTCTGGTATTTGATGTTCAGCTAAAGTCTTTGTCTATTAACATGGATATACTAAAAAACATATGTATTTCAGGAACTTGCATTTCCAGCCACTGGAAGAAAGAAAGACGGAGGGCCAATGTATAAGTTTATGTACTGCACACTGAATAGCAAATCACACTCTGCACTGTGTCACAACATATTTAATTTACACATCAAAGAGTTTGTTCTGAATCTGCTAACCTTTCTAGCTTCCTTATAGTCAATAGAGAGGGATAGGTACAGAGATGTGGACATCGTTTTAGTATAAAATAAGTATCTGTAGTAGAATAGGTGCTTCTCGGAAGGAATTACCTTTTAAACAGTTTAACTAGAACTACTTTCTAAACAGTTTAAGTCAGGCAAGAGGAATCATAATAAAAAAGGTAAAGGAGAATCCTTATCACACAAAAAAGGGTCTAATTGCACATTGGAAAGGAAGCATGTAAAACACAGGAGATATTGCAACTAAAATAATATGATACAAGCAAATATGTTCTATTGAACTGTGAAGAATGTACAACTGCTGTTAATTAACATCACTTTAGGTAACATACTAATTTTTGCTGTAAAGTATGCATCCAGTGTTACTGTGATCAAGACAAACCTCTGCAACCAGTTTTGCCCTTGTCCTTTCTCTTGCGGGAATGGTGTCGGTATTCATACTGTCAGACATTGCTGAAGCCAGGCACGTGACAGAGGCCAGGCTGCTGCAGCTGCATGCCCCCATCTGGTGCTGCTCCTTTGTGTGTGGGCAGATGAAGTCCTCATCACATCTTACAATTGCTCCTTGTTACCCTTTTTTCTGGTGTGATGACAAGAGAGAAAGAAGTTCATAATAAAGCATATAGAGCATGTAGATGCCGTATAATTTAGTGCAAATTCTCTGTCCTCAGGGAATGGGAAAATTCCTGAATATAGACTGAGTATACTGGAGAAAAATTCTGTATTTTCTTTTTAGATTATGATGTTTAGTGCCAGTAGAAATTAGGTGACTAAACAAAAATAGAATTTTCTTTAACTTTAAGAGGTTACAGTCTTCAGGCAACCAAATTTGGAATTCAGTTGGCCAAGTACACATTTTCTAGAGCCATTTTATATCCCCTGCAGCATCCAAAGCACCCACACTGGACATGGGTAGACTCTGTCACTACACAAGAAAGAAAACCTTCTAGAGTGACACCTGGAGGCAAGGGAGGGGATGTGTTGAGAATAAAAGCTAGAAGCCCACTGGTTAGTAGTTGAATCCTGCCCATAAGAGTCTCTTTTCCCAGTGTTTTTCTGAAGACCAGAGAGTCACCACAGAAAATGGACATGAAAAACATGTAGAAGCAAGAATGTCTTCCTTTGCACTTTATGTCATCAGCCTGTGATATTCATGGCTGCAGCGAAATGGGAAAGCAGATGCTGGAGATTAATTTTTTAGAAGGGCTGGATAATTTTACAGCCAATAGTAACATTTGCAGTTATGTAAAGATGAGGGCAATCAAGTGTTATGCTTCAGGGAATAAGAGAATCATTACAGAGGAAAAACAGAGGAAAACAGGAATTTGTCCACTTCATTGTCTTTTTCCACGATTGGTGTTACTTACTTTGTTAAATGTATCACATTGTTTTGCCTATTTCTGAAGCAACAGTATGTTTCAGTGATCTGTTTCCATACAGTAACTGCCACGTGATTGTGTCTATTAATTTGAAAAGTATATTTGCAGGTTTCAGGTTGCCATTGATGTGTCTTTCATTTTGAGAATTTTTTGGATACAGTTTTTGAAATAGTATCATGTTAGTATTAGCGCAGAGACCACTGTGTACTTTTCTTGAAAAACTGTGCCAAAAGAACCTTTACTTATTCTTAACGTAAAAGAACAGACTTTTCACACTGTCATCTCATTTCTAGTTTTATGGTGAAAAAAGGCTATAAACGATAAATGTTTAATCAAGTATGGGTCTGTTCAGAGCTAAACTTGTAATTCCACTAACAGAAGGTTGATAATAGCTTTGAAGTGCAACAACACTTTCTGCCCACATGCAGTAATGACCTGTAGGGGATAAATGTGCCAAAAGGGAAATCCATGTACTGTTTGATTTACAACCTCGTTTTTAATGATGGGACAAAGAAATAGCAACAGAATGAACTTGTAAATCCTTCTGTTTTTCAGACTCAGCTTTCAGAAGAAGAATATGATCAGATAATTTAAAGCTGCTTGTGTCAAATGGAGAATAACTGTACAGTCTGTGATTTTACAAATGAACAGAGCCTCATTTAATGCACTACTTGCAGGTTCTGCAGTAAGAGAGCGAAAAAAGTGTTTGCTTCAAAACTGAGATTAAGAGCTTGTTTGGATCAGGCTATTTACTTCTTCCTGTAACCAGTATGGTAAAGTGAAAACCAGCTGATTAACACACCTTTCAGAGACTTCAGCCTATTTTTTGTCTATGGTTTGGGTCACAGACTCACATACTTTTCTAGTAGCACAACCAGGAATGAGTAGCTGGAACCAAAGATTAAAGACTGGGAACTTCTTTGGCTGACTGCTGCTGAAAGTAGTATCTCCCTGGATTCTTTGTAACTAGCTTTTTTTTTTTTTGTTTTGCTGGTTTTAATTAAGATTATGTGACTCCCTTTGCTTTTCAGGCCAAGTATGTTCTTAAGGTTAATACTTCATCTAGGAGTAAGACACAATAGATTTTTGGCCAATTTGATGCCTGTGGCCACTTTTGAAATCCAAGAAAGTAAAACCAAATAAAACCAGCTTACTTACACTTTCATATTAGCTTGAGAAGAAATACCTATTCCACACTAGCTCCATGTGCACCAACTCTAAACCATGTAGAGTAGGGGCCCACGGGGATCCCACTTGAGGCAGGAAGCAGTGCAGATACATTGACTTGGGAGGCAGAACGATCTACTGTAGGAGCTGCATAATACAGATAATAACCGTCAGTCTCTGTTCAGTGCCTTTAATTCAGGCAGCATCGCCAGGGAATAACATCTGGTCATTGTCCTAGGGATGTGCTGCTCTTATCCCTGGTACTTCACCTGAAGTAGGTATTCCTGGATGTGCTGCAATCATATCTCCACTGGCCCCACCGAGGGAGGACGGAGAGGGTAAAAGGGTAAAAGTAAGTGTGAATGCACTTCATCAAACAAAGACCCTGGTAGTATTCTTTCTCCGGCAGCTGATAATAGCTGTCTGTAAATGCAAATAAAGGTCTATGACCACAGGAAATATGTTTCTTACTTTTGGTACCTCAGATATACCCATATATCTGCAAAAGATTCTTATCTATATTGAGTGTGTGTTCTTGTGTGTGTGTACATATAGAATACACTTCGTTTACATACATATATATGAACAGTCAACTTATGCATTTAAACACATTACACACATGCATGCAAATATAGATGACCAGTTCTGATTAGTTTATGCTTTCAAGTCATTCCTGGGAAAAGAATGCCATAAACAGTATTTTCAAAAGGAGTTTCAGGTGATCAGCACTGGTTTCAGGTAGAACATTTAGTTAAACCTTTACATACTGAGGTAATTTTTAATTTATTGATAACTGAGTTCATGCTTAGTTTATAAAAAAGTGCAGATTATGTTGCCATTTTTACTCATGATTGGTGAACTACGCGCCATATCCAGTTTTTACAAAGGGAATTAGGTCTTCATTAAATCAAAGCCCAAGATGCAAACATAAAAAATGAGAAAAAAATCCCTCAGTGCACTATCAGCCCATTAAACTTTGACACATTTCAAAACCATACAAGTACAAGCTAAGTCTAGAAAAGCCTATTAAGTGGCATAGTTTTCTGTGAAAACAGGATACTTAATGAAATCTACTTAGGGAAAAAAATTACATAGTTTTTGCTTAAAGTTAAAAAAATGGTTTCAGCTTCAAAGAAGAAAAAAACAGTTTCAGAGAGGAAATTAGTCACAATGCACAATGGGCCTGGATAATCCCAAAGGAAAAAAGCCCAAACAAACCCACAAACCAAACCAACAAAAAAAACCCAAGCACTTTAATTAATATGTGAGAACAATTTATAAAATAAGCACTTACAAATAGTTCTGCAAAAAAATTAAATATTAAAATAGTGTATAGTAAGCAGGAAAACCATCTCAGAGCTGCTATATAAACAGTTTCTAGGGGCAGATAACGTTTATACATGGTGTTATAAAATAGAATGATAATTCTATAGAAAACATGCATTTATAGTGTCACACATTTCTATTGCATGTGTAAAAATATCATACATTGTGATATGTAACGTAAATCAATCACAGACACTTTCCATTATCTCCAAACTCTGTAAGTGCCTCTATGTTTTGAGTTCCAGGCAGCAAGAGGTATGTATTAACAATGAATTTTATTGTTCAATCTCCAGCATTCACTAGACCTTTTGGACTGCCATTTAGCATGAAGGAGATCTATTGTGGAAATTGCACTGTTCATTTCGTCTGTTATGGCCACATGGGACCTTAAAACAAAATGAACAGAAACTGTCTTTGCCTGCAGGAGCTCACAAGCTGCAGGTAAACCAAAGACTAAGCGGACAGAGGACAATCATTTAGAAGCATGTTACTGCTAAGTATAAGTGATAATAATAGTGCATGATGTAGAGTTTAAAAATATCTATTTCATTCTCAAATGGATGAATAGCAGCATATCTTTTGGGTGATTAATTACACAGAAATCTGATTGAAAATAAAAGGAGTGGGTTTTCCAAAGTCTAATAGAGAAAAGTCTTGGAAAGTCTGAAAAGCTAAAAGATGAGGAGATATCAGTGTACAAAAAAGTCAGAGAGCACCAACCAGAGACATATTGTTTCTAAACTTAGAATTGAAACACGCTTCATTTAAATTCTACCAGACAAATGGAGAGTACATCTGACATGATGAAAACATGGAATACTACCCCTGATAGATGTACTTAAGCAGTAACAGAGAACATCAAGGAAAGAAAAGCAGGTTCTGATCCAAAATTGTCATTGTCAATGACTGGTAACATTAACTGTAGTACTTCTGTCTGCCTAGAGAAGCTAAATAAGCCTGAATCCTGTACTGCTTATGCCCATTTTTGTAAGTAATAACTCATAATATTCTACTTTGTCACCAGCTGTGTACAATTATGTAAGAAACAATTAAAGTAATAGGGAATATTTGAATTCATGCTCACTATCTCAAGGGCCACCAGCTCAAAAGCTTTTTATTAGATCAATAAATACAGCAGCAGTTATAAAACCATTCTGTTCCTCACATCAAGCATAAAGATGGGTGCTTGGGTCTAAACCCAGACTTCGCAAACTGATTATCATGCATCATATATTGTCTTGTAGAAGATCATCACATTATTTCAAGTGACTGGAGAATATGCAATAAAGCATCTACCTTCCAGACTTTTTGGTAGAAGTATCACAAGCACATTTGTTCACCTACCTTTGAGAACAAATTTTGAGCCCTGGCAGTGAGTTTATGGTAGAAGGGAATATCTGCTGTTCTGAAAAGAGAAAATTCAAATCTCATGTATTTTCCATCTGGGAGATTTCTAATACACCTTTTGGGCCTGTATAAAAGCAGTTTCACCATCAACCCATTCAGGAAGGCAATTTAATTTGGCTTAATAGGTACTTTCATTTTAAGCGTTACAGCATGCAGTTTCTTTGCTTCACATTAGCAAAATGCTGTTTGTTATTTGAAAGGAAAGCCAATCCTAGTACTATCCCAGTATTCACAAAAGCAATAGCTTTTTCTTTCTTTCCAACATTAACTGAGCTGGACCCAAGTAGATATATAAAATTGTAACTGTGCTTTTTGTCTTCTTTCTCAACATTCTTTCTCCTTTGGTAAGTGTACAACACATACTAAGTTTTAAAGTATGAGAATCTAACCAGATTAAATAGGCAAAGTGTGATAAGGTACCCACCCATGAAAGTACAGAGCTTTGTATAACTCTTTTTAGCCTGCTTCCAGCCTCGCCTGGTTCAAGTATTTGCACATTATGATTTAAACCAGAAAGTGTACATGCATATTTAAATTCCTCTGAAGTCATTATATTGGCAGGTGTTGAATATTATTGTAGAAATGTATGAAAAATAATGGTCTTTCTATCTTTTTGTTTTCTTGCTTTTAAATTGTTATATACTCTCTCTGGTTTTATTTAGTTAATCACTTAAAATTATGAGGTAAACCCCATTGTACTAGCTGGAGCAAGCACAAGTTGTCAAGCTGGTTATTAAGCATTTGTTAAGTAAATGAAAATGATGGTAAATTATTGATCCAGTGCAGAGACTTTAGAACTTTGTAATCCAGAATTTATTGATGTCCTTCAGCTAAGAAAACTTCTGCTTTCCCTTTCACCTCTAAGCAAGCTGGGATAGTCATATCTGTGTGTGCCTCCTGAAAATCGTCTTTGTCCTCAGGTTTAAATGTGATGAAAAACATTACAGGGAGATGGAGAAGGTTTTGAACGATCCATGTCTAATGTAATCAATTGGCTTCATTACCTTCATTTCTGAACTTCCTCTCACAAAAAGGTGGCAAAACCAAAACCTGAAATACATAGATGTTCAAATAAGTTGAGTGTCCTATATTTAATTACATACAGTTTAGGTTTAATTTTCATGGGTGGAAGGTATCAATCACATGTGTGAGTGGTGTTCTCCACTGAGAATCTTATCTCCAAGACGTGTTGTCATGAGATGTGAAATGGCTACAGAACTGTTAAAGCTCGTGTTATGTAATGAACAATTATTTCTTAGATTTTCAGTGAATAGAATTCAGGCACAAAGCTTTTGGTGAAGTTTTGGTACTGTTTTGCCTCACCCCATACTTTCCTTCACTAGATTTTCTCCCCTGCTTGCTGCAGTCCCCCTGCACTCCTGGAACATGTGTCCCTAGTGCCTGCGCTGCAACAGAAAACAATCCAGTGCCATGATGTCAGAGTGGAAGATGGGAGAAGTTGGGCCTTTTCCCAGTGCTTTTTGTCTGGGTTTTGTGCCTGGAATAGTCATTTGCCCCTTGGCTAGGACAGCTGACAATACTCAAGCTCGCCAAGCAGAGCCTGAGCTTGTGGGAGATTGGGACCCCCCAGGATCCTGCTGTGTTCTGTGCTCTAGGAGACATGGCCAACCTCAGTTCAGTTCATCTATCTACGTTTGGGCTGTATCTGCTCCTCTTGACTGGAGTACTTGGTCCTGAATGGAAGGCAAAAGACAAAAGACATTGATTCAGTTTAAAAAGAAAGAAAAAAAACCCTCATTTTGAAGTTCAAAAATTCTGGGAGCCTGTTTTCTCAATCCTAACAGCAGACACCTCTGTAATCTGCTATCCCCCATCAGCAGACCCACAAGAAGCAGAGGTCTAGGAGTATAAGAAATGGTTTACAGACATTCAGGCAAATGCCTTTGGCTGCTGCTGACTAGCACACTGTAGTGGTTATCTGGTGCCCACCCCATATGAGAAATGAGTAGACATAGGCTGATAGACTCTCTTCTGACATGTCTTCCCATCTCCAGGACCACTGAACCAGAGCTTGTGAAAGTCTTTAAAAGATTCAGTTCCTGCATCTCCAAGATTTGGTGATTTTTTTCTAGCCCATTTTACTGCTCATTAACCTCTCATAAAAAGACCCTGGGAGGAGTAGGAATCTCTTTCCAAGGCTTTAATTTTTCTCTCCTATGTAACACTTACATGAAGGAACATTATCATTTAATCTGGCAACGCAGCATGCAAACCACCAGAAGCTACCTTTTGACTAGTGAAAGATGAACCTCAAAAGCCTGAAAATTCTTTTCACTCAGACAATGTCTAAATGGTAGTATTGTTATTTAAATACCTTCAGTCCATACATTTGTGATGGAAATTTCCTTACTTTACATTAGGCATTCTTATAAGCTTTCCAGGTAAAATGGAAAAACAGAAAAAGGTTTAAATGCATTTTTAAGCTTCAATTTTCACATCAGTGTGCTTAACCCTTATTTTAACTTTTTTTTTTTTTTTTTTTTTTTTTAAGCCTGGAAATAAAATCCTGCAAATTAAAAATAAAACAAAACCCCAGAAACATGGGTTAGGTAAAAACTGAATATTGGAGAATTTAATAAGTTGAAAAGATCTTTTAATAGCTACTTTTCTGCTATTTGCACTAATTGTCTATGTAGCTGAATGATGAAAGCATGTGGCTTGAAGTAAAATATGGTTGTACATTAATTTCTTTTAAGTTTTCAAATTAATTTATGGCTATGTTATTGAACATGACTATATTATAAGTTGAGATCAGCTGAGATTTAACGAACATCCCTGTGTGTACATCTAGCTATGCCAGCTGTGAGGTAAAACCTGGTAGAACAAAATTCTTTCATTGCTAAATAAATCTTGTATTAGAGTTCATGATAACAGACTAACCTCTAGCTGGGTGATGTAAAACTGCATGCGACACACGGTCGATTAGAGTCCAGTGACAATTTCAGTAGTTATCATTACTTGGTGGGATTAATTTGCAGAATACGGGAATGTTAAATCCCTTAATCCTGAAGGTCAGACTTTTATTCTGTACTTTAATAGTTCCAAACACTTGATTTGAAGGTGAATGAAGGACAAGTGTTCCCTAGATAGCGGACAAATACTTATATTCAGCAGTTCACAAGGTACAAAGATCTGAGTGTCCACTTTGCTTTCCAAGAGATTATACTAACACATGTGATTTAGTTGCTCCTACTCCTTCCTTTGTCTTGCTATTTCTACTTTATGGCAAAAAAAAAAAAAAATCATCATCTTTATATCTGTGATATAACTTGGCACACATCTTGTATCAGTTCGGATCAGAGCTTTAAAAGAATACAACTGATAGGGTACACCTGTCTCAAAGGGGGAGAAGGTTCTTGGCGCAGGGATTAGCAGGGCTCATTGAAAGGGCTTTACATTAGATTTGAAGGGGGAAGGGGAAGGGGATGAAACCAGACTCTTTTGGAGTAAGGCTGGGGGTGGCATGACAATCTGCGGGACAGGATGTTAGTGAGGTCCCTCGGTCTGCTGACTCTGTGAAAGTAGGGAACGGAGATTCACACAACAGCAGAGATGCGAGGGTCATTGATGGGATAGAAATTTTGGCTGCGCCTGGGAATGGTCAGACAGGAATTAGGGCTTCTCCCAGTAAAAAAGTGGCAGGATCAATAGCCCAACTGAAATGCTTGTACACTAATGCACGCAGCATGGGCAACAAACAGGAGGAGCTGGAAGCCATTGTGCAGCAGGAAAACTACCATGTAGTCACCATCACAGAAACGTGGTGGGATGACTCACATAACTGGAGTGCTGCAATGGATGGTTATAGGCTCTTCAAGAAGGATAGGCAGGCAAGGAGAGGCAGTGGGGTGGCCCTGTACATTAGGGAGTGTTATGAATATCTAGAACTTAATGATGGTGAAAATAGGGTTGATTGACCGTCTATGGGTAAGAATCAGGGGGAGGGTCATCAAGGCAGATATCATGGTGGGAGTCTGTTATAGACTGCCCAACCAGGATGAAGAGGCAGAAGAAATATTCTATAAACAGCTGGGAGAAGTCTCAAGATCGCAAGCCCTTGTCCTCATGGGGGTCTTGAACTTACTAGATATCTGCTGGGAATACAATACAGCAGAGAATGGTATTCCCCAGGGCCCAGTATTGGGGCCAATTCTTTAATATCTTTATTAGCAACCTGGATGAGAGGGTTGAGTGCACCCTTAGTAAGTTTGCAGATGACACTAAGTTAGGTGGGAGTGTTGATCTGCTTGAGGGTAGGATGTCTCTACAGAGAGATCTGGACAGGCTGGATCGATGGGCTGAGGCCAGTGGTATGAAATTCAACATGGCCAAGTGCTGGGTCCAGCACTTGGGTCACAACATACCCATGCAGCACTACAGCCTTGGGGAAGAGTGGCTGGAAAGCTGTCCAGTGAAAAAGGACCTGGGGGTGTTGGTTGACAGCCAGCTGAATATGAGTCGGCAGTGTGGCCAAGTGGCCAAGAAGACCAACAGCATCCTGGCTTGTATCAGGAACAGTGTGGCCAGCAGGACTAGGGAAGTGATTGTCCCCCTGTACTCGGCACTGGTGAGACCCCACTTTGAGTACTGTGTTCAGTTTCGGGCCCCTCACTACTAGAAAGACACAGAGGTGCTGAAGCGGGTTCAGAGAAGGGCAATGAAGCTGGTGAGGGGTCTGGAGAACAAGTCTTATGAGGTGTGGCTGAAGGAACTGGGGTTATTTAGCCTGGAGAAAAGGAGGCTGAGGGGAGACCTTATCACTCTCTACAGCTACCTGAAAGAAGGTTGTAGAGAGGTGGGGATCAACATCTTCTCATTACTAACAAGTGATAGGACAAGAGGAAACGGCCTCAAGTTATGCCAGGGAAGGTTTAGATCAGATATTAGGAAAAAGTTCTTCACAGAGAGGGGTGTCAAGCATTGGAACAGGCTGCCCAAGGAAGTGGTGGAGTCGCTATCCCTGGAGGTATTTAAAAGATGGGAAGACATGGTGCTTAGGGACATGATTTTGTGGTGGTTTTGGCAGTGTTAGGTTGATGGTTGGACTTGATGATCTTCAAGGTCCCTTTTAACCTAGACAATTCTATGATTTTATCATTCTAACTTTCCTTCCTCTTGAAAAAAAGTAAATGAAATTGTAGGGGGAAAAAAGTCATCTTAGAATCTCAAGCTTCAGATTTGGTGTTAAAATAATCTGAATGTTGGTTAATTATCCAAGTTGCTAGTGGACAACCATGCATAATTTCTGTTCTTGTCGTCTAAAAAATCAAGTTCCGAGTAAACAAAAATTGCGTGACAGCTCGTAGAGCTGAGTAAAATTAGGCTAAAGCTTCATATGGCAGAGAACTAGATGGTTTCAAGTGGTTTTTGGATTAAATATTTATCATCCAACAGTATTCCAGAGCTTAAACACAGTAACAATCTTCATAAGGGTGTTCTGCATTAGACACTTGCATGTCTGTGTTGACTTTTCCAGTGAATCCATAAACACCGTCTATGTACATATCCATAAACAACACGCCCATAGCTGTGAATCACCTTTCCTGACACCCAGCTGTCCCTCTGCACTTTAAAGGGAACTTTGGTGTCCAGATGTGTTTGTGCATTTCCATCTAAAAGCTGTGTGTCTTAAAATTCATGCTTAAGTATGTGATGCATTGTCTTATTAAGTCCCTGGGTCTTAGGGAAAAAAAACTCCACAATATCTAAGGTGCCAGTAGATTCCAGGAGAGTCACGCTTTCTACATTTTGGAATAGGCTCTAGCTAGTAGATCTTTTGCTTGAAACATTTTACAGGCTTTTCTTTAACATGAGAGCTTCATATTGACCAGGAGTTAATAAACAATGCAAAAAAGAATTAAGTGTAAGGAGCTCTGGTGCGGGCTACAGGCCATGATCAACAAGTGTCAGGAGAACACCTGAAACTGCTGGAAAGGCTTCCTGTAATGTCATTGTGGACTGATACGATTGGCAGTCTTTGCTGGCATCTGACTATAAGAAACCCTTGCTGTGAAAAATCGGAGGAACACCACTACATGGACATCTAAGCAGAGGGCCTGAGGTGGCGACCTTATGCTTCAGGGCCAAGCTGCCACCCAGAGCCTGAGACTGGTCAGAGAGGTGCTGCATCTCCCCTGGTTTGATTGCACCCTCTCACTGGAGTGTGTGCATAAGTGAATGAAAAACTCTCCCTGTCACTCACTTGGTCTGCTTAGTAGATTAAACCTGATAGCGTCATATTGTTCAGATCCTTTTTCCCCTCTGACATCTCTTGAGTTACTGCTAATATTCTAGGGACAGACAAATTCAGCATCTGAATATGCCAAAGACTGCACAAGCATCTTGTGATTTCATATCCTGGCTTTTTCAAGGTAACAAAATGAGCTTCAAGTTATTGAGCATTTTCCTAAACAAACTTTTCCTTGACATGTATGATCAAGAGCGTCATTTTGCAAATATTCAAATTTTACTTATATTTTACCTGTACATGCTATACTAGGCATCTTTTCTCAGCTGTTAAATTTCTATCTTTTTTATTTTTTCCTCTCTTGTGTCTTTTTCTCAAGAAGAAATGCTTATATCTTTGGACTGATGGTGTAATTTTTTCCTGAGTAAAATTCCAGAAAGAACTTTAAACTGAACTATAAAATTTTCAAGTATCTTCAGAAAGTTTCACTAGCAATGGAGTTGGTCTGAATACTGCTGATTGTTGCATCCAAAATTTAGGCAGAATCTTCTTACTGGGCACCATTTCTATGATACCCCAAGGTGAATATCCAGATCTGAAACTTTCTTCTCCTAGAGCTTTTCTTATAACGCTGAAGAGGGATTTTACACGGTTTTACCTACAGTTAATGACACAGTTCACAAATCAAAACAATATTTTTTGCACATTGGCCAGCTGCCCAGTGGACAGATTTTTCATTTCACTTCATCCCCAAGCTGTCACAAAGTGGAGCTTTGTGACTGACCATTGTGACTGACCATTTTCTGATGCAGGTTCCTATTTCTCGTTCTCACTGGAGTCCCTCCTCTCTGTTCACAGGTGTAGGGCAGTGTTCTGCCATGCATCTCAACCTGAAACTAATGAAAAGAAAGAAATCAGGAACCATCCTTAGTCACTCCTATTGATCCTTGAGTCTCAGTGACAGCAGCTCCAGCACCGAGGACACAACATTACAGATATTTTCTGTGATGTTCTTATAGCAATTACAGACTGTTGGGGGAAGAAACAACAAGACTGTAGCAAGTGTCCAAGCCTCAATGTAATCTGGATGCAAACCAGAACCCAGATCTCAAAGTAGTAATGGCAGTGATGGATGATTTCTTGATGGTGTGGAGTGGAGGGCAAACATCACTTCTCATCTTTGTTGACCTCTTTGCCACATTTGATGCAGACAGTGATCATGAGAGATTACTGAAGGAAATGGCAAGGCTGCATAATGAATATGTCAAAACAGTCTAACATCTCTCTGGGTCTATATCTCTAATAAGGTTACAGGAAATGTCATGTTTGTCCCATGACTTCACAACTATCATTTCTCTCTTTGAGCCTATTCAACATCTACAGAGAGATTCTAGAAACAGTGGACTCATCATCAACTTAGTGCAGAAACTATACAGCTCTCATCATGCTTACCTTCACCAGAGAGAGTAAGATGGGGTCAAAGGTTGGCAAGAACAGCTAATGGATGAAGACTAGCTGTGGCTGAATGAAGAACAGTGAACCCACACAAGGCAGAGGTTATGCTAAGGGGAATCAAAACAAACCAATAACTAAAATAACTTCAGGGAGTTTACAGCCTCCTATCTGAACATACCTTTTAGTGAATGCAATTCAGTATAGCAAAGTAATATCAAAGTGATTTCAAAATGGCCGAATAGCCAGTCTGTGTCTCAGTTTTTCCACAAGATCCTGGTTCACAAGGAAGTAGTGAAGAAATCTGTGATTCTGTGATTAACTCATGAACATTTTCCTACCTTTCAAGTTCTTGGTTTTTAATATTGAAAATCCTCATTGGCTGTGACTTGGGTATATTAGAGAGGAGGAAGAAGAAGGGAGAGAACAAGGGAGAAACAGAACTGGATTTTTAAGTTTTTGACAAAGATGAATGAACAAAACTTACATATTTGTTAATATGACCCATTACCTGGCTTAGAGTATTCAGAGCTTCTGCCATTAACGAATTAATTATGAGATTGCAATATCAGGTTCCTAGTTCACACAAGGGTCAGAAATGGATATGTTTACCTTTGTATGTAAATACATTTAACCTATGAGTTTTACAACTGATTACCAGTACCAGTGGAACAATGATTTCAACTTCAGCTTCTGCATGTTCTCACAAATATTGTTTCCACCCCAGATTCTCCAGCTTTCCTTCTGTGATCTCTCCTTATGCACTCTGTTCATTGTTAAGGATCTCCTCACTTCCAGTGTTTTCTTGTCCTGCTCTCCATCTTCTGACTCATTGGAGTCCCTCCAGGTTTCCAATGCAGTGTTAGTTTCAGTTCCCAAACTCCTTGCCCGAGACGTTCATTTCTTTCTCCCAAATACAAATCTTTCAACTGAAAACTTTCCCGTTTACCCAGTATGGGTTTCTCTCTCTCAACGTTTTCCCCTGCAACTATTTGGTGATTCCAGCTACCCAATTTTCCTTAGCAAACCTGCTACAACCTCTTGGTGCATACACGAGGCTCTGGCTGCCTCCTAAGACATCCTGCTCTCACTTACTCCTTTTGCTACCTTGGTTCAACTCGAACCTCCTCTTCTTTGAAGTGAGGATGCTGATTGCCATGTTGCTTTTGCCCAGCCTGGTGCTGAGAACAAAGGACAAAAAGTATGTCTCTGCATGGTTAACTCACTATTGTATTGAGCCCTTGCAACTACAGTATTTGCATCCATACGAAAATCATCTCACTGTGTTGGGATTGAAGTCCAGTGCCTGAAGGGAGTGAGTGAGAAGGTGGGCCAGAGCTCTGGTTCTTTAGCTCAGCACATAACCCAGTGCCTGGGAACAGTCAGTTCAACCTTCAACAGTTTGAAATCACTTGGCAGCTGAGACAGGACATACCTGTGAGCACTTGTACTTTAGAACAAGACAAAATCAAACACGGTGGAAATTTTCAAAGTCAGAGATTTTGTTCAAGGGCCACTTAAAAAATTCATTTTTATTCTTCTTTGAAACGACCTTCCCTCTTCTTTCTGTTTTCTTCTTTCCTACTTTGCTCATCAGAAGCAACAGAGATGGAGATGTATCTTTTCCAAACAACAGATGGTAAGCCTTTGATCCAAAGCACAAATGCCCCAAACTATGATCATGAAATTGTTATGAGTTGTTTTAAGCATAGTAAAAAAAAAAAAAAAA